>VXAB01000672.1:0-13675 GCA_013399175.1 Odontophorus gujanensis
TGTTCCCCAGGGGTTGGTTCTGGATCCGATCTTTTTCATCATTTCATCATCAAAATCAACATTTTCATCAATGACCTGGATGAATGGATTGAGTCCGCCGTCAGCAAGTTTGCTGATGATACAAAGCTGGAAGGAGTGGCTAGAACACCTGAAAGCTGTGTCAACAGCTTCAACAAACCTGGACAGCCTGGAGAGTTTGGCAGGGAGGAACCTGATGAACAAGACAAGAGCAAGTGTAGAGTCTTGCACCTGGAGAGGAATAACAACATGCATCAGTACAAGTGAGGGGATGACCTGCTGGAGAGAGGCTCTGCAGAGAAGTACCTGGACAAGTTGGCCATGAGCAAGCGGTGTGTCCTTGTTGCCAAGAAGGTCACTGGTATCCAGGGGTGTGTTAAAAGGAGCATGGCCAGGGGTCAAGGGAGGTGATCCTCTCCTTCTACTCTGCCCCAATTAGCCCACATTTAAACTACTGTGCACAGTTCTGGGCTTTCCAGTTCAAAAAAGGCAGAGATCTCCTAGAAGGAGTCCAACAGAGGGCCACAAAGATGATTAAGTGCCTGGAGTATCTTCCATATGAAGACTGAGAGTGAAGACTGCGTATGACTGGATATGAGACTGGAGACTCCTTCTACGGATATATTCAAGACTTGACTGACTGCCGACCTGTAAGACCTATTGTAGGGTTCCTGCTTTAGCAGGGGGTTAGGCTTGGTGATCTCTTGAGGTCCCAGCCAACCCTTGTGATTCTGTGTTGTTCCTGTTGAATGAAATCACTATACTGGAAAATGAATACGACACATATTAAATAAATTGCACAATTTTCCTAACTTCTTTTACCATACAGAAGAAAATGTTAAAAAAAAAAGAGACACTGAAGTGATTCAATTGGACTCACATATTATACTGTATTTCAGTATCTGTGCTGCTACTTTGGTTAAGGTAAAACCCCATGTACTTGCTGAATATTGGAACTTACTCAGAATATTATTCGCCTCCTATTGTTGGAAGAGCTCACAGGAGGTTGTAAATGATGGCACTTTCATGGAGATGACTCCATATGGGAATCAAGAGGCTACAGAAGGTGCCATGGCAACTGGAAATTGTAACTAGAAATCAGAAATAGCCTTGCAATTGGAAGTACCAATTGCAAAATAACAGAAAATGGAAATAAAATGCATACAAAGCAGAGCTAGTGAAAGATAAAGGCACATACACTATTGCTTTGATTTGAATTTTAAAAATTTTTGAGGGAAGAAGATAAGAAGATAGTATTTCTTTGTCTCTATCAAATATACAGTCATGAAAAAGGGAGAAAACAATTTAAAACTTGAAAAACATAGTCAAAACTTCAATACAATTTTGTCAGATTGTGTATTCTAAGGAAAAAAAGTGGCAGAAAAAAATCCTGCTTTTAATTCGGAAGGGCAGTTAGATAGTAACTGGGGACACCCAAAGGTTAAGTAACAAAAATCCAAGTGATGGAGTTAAAGGAAATCAATGAGCAAATCAGGAATACAAAAAACAGGGAAAGTGTCATAGAACAAATCACAGATTGTCTTGGGTTGGAAAGGACCTCAAGGATCATCAGGTTCCAACTGCACCACCACAGGCAGGATTGTCACCCACTAAATCATGCACTAGATCAGGCTGCCTGGGGCCCCATCCAACCTGGCCTTAAACAACTCCAAGGATGGGGCATCCACAACCTCTCTGCACAACCTGTTCCAGCACCTCACCACCCTGTAAGAGAAAATCTTCCCCTTCCTATCTAATCTAAATCTTCCCTCCTTTAATTTAAAATGATTTTACCTTGTCCTATTACTATCCACCTGTGTAAAAAGTTGATTTCCCTCATGTTTACAAAATCCCTTTAAATACTGGAAGGTTGTAAGGTCTCCCCTTGCCCTTCGCTCCATCAAGCTGAACAGGCCCAGTTCCTTCAGTCTGTCACCACAGGAGAGATGCTACAGCCCTTGGATCACCTTAGTGGCACTCCTCTGGACCCTATCCAACAGCTCCACATCTTCCCTGTGCTGGGGGCCCCAGGCCTGGATACTGTACTCCAGATGGGGCCTCACAAGGGCAGAGTAGAAGGGGAAAATCACCTCTCTCTCCCACGATACTTTTGGCCTTCTGCGCTGCAAGCACACACTGTTGGCTCATGTTGAAGTTTTTCATCAACCAAGTCCCTAAGTCCTTCTTATCAGGGCTACTCTCAAGGAGTTCTTCCAGTCTGTATATATATCTGGGATATTTTTGCCCCAGCTGAAGTGCAAAATCTTGCACTTGGCCTTGCTGAACATCATTAGGTTCACATGAGCCCACCTTTCAAGTTTATCAAGGTTCCAAGTAGAACGTAAGGAAAATGTGAAACAAAAACTGCTGCTTATCTCTTGCTGTGGTCCTCTGAAAGGTTAGGCTCATCTTTTACGCCTACAGTTTCCTGCCCAAGGGTCTCAGTGTTTCACAACTGTAGCAGTGCATCACCATGAGAATGCATTTGTCTCACAGTATAACCCACATTTTTTCAACCTTTTTCCTTGACATGCATCGCACCTATTCAATTGACAGCAGTCAATCAAAGCTATTTAGAGTGCACTGCTGAGCAATCAGTTTGCCTGCCACAAACTCATCACTGCAGATTCCCACCCAGCAGTTCCTGTCCCTCTACAGCTGCACCTTCCACATCCTTCCAGGCTGTATCTTCTAACACTGACAGAACACATTTCGGTAAAAATGGATTCAGGTGGATCCATAGCAGAAAATGCTTCTTTTGAGGCACTTGAAGATACACTTACCAAACACCCCCTATCCCTTATCCAGGAACCAAATAATGCTTTTTGAGCAATAAAATACCATATATATATATATATATATATATATAGTGTTAGGTTTTCTTCACATCTTTTAAATTAATTTAAATCTCTTTGACTGCAAACCAAAGGGTGTGTAGGGCTTTGGCTTCTCCCCAAGACTCTGGTCTCAATGAAATCTTAAGTCCCAAACTTTCCCAAATACAAAAGTTCAATGCAATTGGTATGAAGAAGATATAGGGTTAATCTGAAATGGTACAATAAAGACAAGGACTAGTAAGAAGGCTGTATGATGGGAAATATCAGTAGGTGTTGCTTAAGAGAACATGCATTATTGTCTGAGCAGAAGCAGAAAGGTTTGGGCTGCCCAGTGGAAGTACAGTCAGACAACTGGTGTCTTCTGGTCCTAAAATGAAATATATATATATATATATCCTTACAAATTTGTATTTTCCTCCCAAGATAAGAAAAAATATAATTAATGAGGGCTAGTTAATGCATACCCGTGTATCCACTCCAGCTCAATTAAATGTGTAATGGCTCTTTAAGAAAAACATAGCCAGTAGCATGGTAAATAATGGTATCTGAAGAGCTATGCATGCCTGTCAAACTATAATAGGAACAGCAGCTCAGATTGCCTGACGTTTGAAGGCACATGCCCCGAAAGAAGTTCAGACTGGGAAAAGACAGCCAGGAAATGTCAGCGTTGCACAGAGGCAGCAGGCTGTAAAACAGTACTATTTGTACAAGTCAGAAAGGGTTAAGGTTAGAAAGGTTTCTAAGTACCCACCAAGGACCATGAAGGCTGTGGCAAACAAACAGATCAACCATGACCGCATTGTGTCCCCTTCCTTCAGCCCTAAGAAACATCTCGACAAGAGGAGCACCGAAGGCAGTACACACATGATGCTGCCACTTCTGCCAGCTTCAGCAAATGCTGGGCTGGAAGACAGAGGGGTTTGCTGTCATCTCTCTTCATTTGTGTCCCTTTGCTTCCCCAGTGTACGTATTCTTGTTTCTCCAGCTCATGCCTTAGCTGGAACACTCTTCTTGGCAGCACTGAAGTAAGTTTAAAACAGGAAAGCAATGCCTTCAAACAGTTCACTGCCTGTACAGGTTAGCCAAATCACTGGCTACTGTGCTTAGTCTCCTCTAGCAACGATGCTGTAAAAAAGTCAGGAGGAGAAACAGAAGGTACTTTCTAATTTGGCATTTTTCCCCTGTATCCTTTTGTGAGTACTTGTCTTAATTTATCATTGAAGAGGCAGATTCAAGCTTTTACTGTAGCAGTAATAACAGCAGCTCTAGCTCATTATCTTAACTTCTTTTTCATCCAAAAAGAGCAGTTATTACCATCTTTAATACTACCTAAAAGGCTGCCAAATACAACATCTTTCCTTATTATAAGAAACAAAACAAAACCAGCAGTGACTACTGCAGCTATTGGGAAAGGAAATAAGAGATGCAGATAAAATCTCTCTCAACCATTTTCCATGTTCTTTTTTACTTTTATTTGTAGCTAACAAAGGTTTAATCTTCTGGGTTTTTATATTATATGTGGGTTTTTGCTGCAAGATGTTTGGTTATCTCTGAATGTCCACACTTTAACTACTCAGTACTGTACAGTGGGTCATATAAATAAATACCTTTGACCCTCCTGACTCATTTGTTCCAGTAAAACAGGCTTAAAGCTTCTAATTAATACAGGATGTCACTATTGCCTCTCCATCCCCCACAGATGACTCCATAAACACTGTGCCATTGTTTCCTCGTTATTTTCTTCTTTCCAGTGCTTCTCCTCTCACTGCTCAGCTGCCATTCTTTGGGTTACTTCCCTACCCCCACTGACTTAGGAGCTCCCACCATCAGAGCATGGAAAAAGTTGCTGCTACTCTGAGGTCTCTTAACAAGCTGAAAGGCAGTCCTTTATGCTAAAAACCACAGTATTTAATACTGATGATGATTTCAGATCATTTATGTTTCAGATCATTCACATTCTTGCCTTCAAAATTCTGGCCTACAGTACTGGCATGATTTGTCATCCCATTTCCGTACAGTTACCGAGAAGCCTATCTGCGGCCACATCAAAGCTGTGGTCAAATCACAATGAAGCTAGGCTCTTGGTAACTGTTTAACAAAGAAATATGTTTCCACCACCTATGGCCCCATTATAGATGCCCTCTTTGTATCTGCCTCTCCCCATATCCATTCATCAGCTTCTTAGTGCCTGTTCTGACTGCAAACTTGTCTGGACAAATAGCTTACATGAAATCTTGGCCAGACTTCCTGGAATGGAAGATGTTCCATTCAGGTCAGTGAGACAATTTAAAGAAGTGAAGTGAAGTACATACATGTAAAATACTAGTATCATAACACTGCAGATTTAAAAGAACTGTGGAGACACATTCAGATAGCTGTAATAATGAATTAAAAATCACCTACAATGAAGTTATAATTCAGATGAATGAAACAGCATTAATGCTTTTGTACTTCAACCAAGTGAAAACAGGGTTCTGCAGTAAAAGAAACATTTTTAATTGCCATACAAAATACATTTGGTAGTACTGAAGTGAAAACTTTCATTGAAGTGAAACTTAAATGAAGGAATGCTGAACAAATTCACCTGATAGCAGGAATTAACACAGTGACCAGTGAAATATCTCCATTATCAGAAGGAAATGATGAGTATCTCACTGAAATGTTGAACTCCACTGATATACCCAATAAAATCAGAGTATGTTATAGCTGATTTGACTTATTCTCAGCAAATGAGGATCTTTAATATTGTGTTTCTGTCAGCAGATATATTCAAAACCTTGGCTGAAAATGATCAAAAGATGGAACACAGGTTAAAGTCTGACAATTTATTCTAAGCCACGAAAGCTGTTAATTAAAGCAGAATGTGTGATACACTAAATAAGCAGAAACAGATCAATGCACACCTTAATTTGCTGTGTCGGTAGGCAAACAATGAATTAACAAGAAAAATAAACAGGGACAACTTTCAGTGTTCAACAGATAGTAAATAACAATCATTAAGAAAACAAGCATTCTTCTACTATCAGAAAGGATCTTGTGGACAGTGTAAAGGAAAAAAAAATAGCAAAGACCTACAGATAGAATTCAGTTAACAATACTTGAAGAAGAACACTTTTTCCCTTATCTGTATTTCTCTACTAAAAGATCTATCTTTCCCTTGTTTTTAGTAGTTTATCTCATATTTTTTAAAACTGTGGTTATGACAGCCAAAATATCGCCAGAAGGAATAAACATACAAAATATAACAATTAAATGGAAAAGATTTGCCACAGGATGATGACAGGAACTTAAAACAGGAACCTGAATAACAATTCAGACCTGTTCAGTTCTTGCATCAACAGCAAAGAATGTCAAGATGTATTTGTTACATGATGCAATTCTAGGAATAAAGACTGACTGGAAAAGGTGTCAGCCGGTGATTAATGACAAGCACAGGAAAAGTCATTAATAAAACCCATTCCTATGGATGTCTTGTTCTTCTCTATGAGAAAAATAAGACCACAATCTTAAAAATATACATTACTGTAATGAGAATTGGCATGGCTTATATCATGTTAAAATCTAATAGGAGATCACAGTCTTATTACATTTCCTTTTAGTAACGTCAGGAAAAAATTTTCTGAACAGATGCTGAAAGTAAACCTTGGTAATATGAGAAGCAGTGTGTGAGTTAGCAACACAGAAGAGCCAGTCCCAGAGCCCATTGCTTGGAATGCTACAGTAGCCTGATATTGTGAGAAATCAAGGCTTCCTCAGTCACCACCACTTTGTGCCTCCATTACTCCATGTCTCAGAATACTTGAACATTCTGTCCAGTTCTAATCAAATTTGAAATCAGTATTGAATTGCAAAATAATTCAGGTTGGATGAATCCAACTGCTTAAATGTCCAAACATAACTTAATTTTGGCAACACTGAATGACAAAATGATTCAGGTTGAATGGCACCTAAAGAGGTCATCTGATTAAACTGGTAAAGAGCCGAAGGATAAACACATTTTTTACAAGTTTCATAAATAAATAAATATGAAAATAAATAAATCATTATGCATATACATACACAACTTACACTTTGTGTCAGCTGACTGACCAACATACATACGTATTTAGTAATACTGATAGCTTTGGGCAAGTAATTGCTCATACTGTGCTTACTCAGATGGGGTGGCACGTCATAGGAGCATAGGGTGGGTTACTATGTTGAACAGACTACACGGAACATAAATCTGTAAGGAAATAATTTTGAATATTCTACTGCTCATAGTATAAATTGTTTGCCTGAGGCATAAATGTTAGAATGAAAACAGTAAGACTTATCAAACAGGCTGGAGAATACCAGTGTTAATCTTCTTCATAAAATCTGACACATGCAACCTTCTGTCAACGGTTTACGGGCAGGTTCGGCCTGGTTCCGTGACGNGATTTCAATTAAAAAGTCTACGTGCTATTTTTCCTGAAAACATCTTTGTGCATTAATGATTTGAGTGCTGCTTCCCATTCTCAAGGTCCCACAATCAGAACGTGAATTTTTGTGCAAAGGATTTGAGGTAATGCTTAAGAGCAAAAATATTTATTTCTAGAAATAAAAGCACTTTGTCTTGTTTGACAAGCCTGATTTGTTTTCAGACCAGCTATTCAACAATCATAACAGTAATAAAATAATCAGATACACAACCATTTTCTATGAACGCTGAAATTGTTTTGGATACAGAATAGCATATAATATTATGTTCTATCTCATCCCACATCCATGAACTTTGCTGTTTCAATGCAGAATGAAAACACAGGAGCTTGCCAAATAACATTGTCCAGTGACATTACAAGAAGAAAGAAAAGTCACCTTTCCTTTATCATTCTCATTTAAACTACAAATTGCAGCTGTGTACAAAATCCCTCTTGGACTTTGTTACTCTTTGAAATCTGATCACATAGATTTAAGGAGGGATTTAACCTCTCACAGGGTAGTACACAGGTCCAACAGCAGAAGCTTTAGACTTCTTCCTACAAGGATTGCTTCCCTTCCTCAGTGCTGCCAGTGGGACCACATGGCAATTAAGCTGAATTTGGTATCAGATGAAGATACCATCTATTTCTCCCATACTGAGTAAAGGGATCAGACTCAACCATGCAGCAGCTTCAATTGTACTTATGTCCATAGATAGCAGTTCATATACCCAGCATTTCCCCGAAAAGCTTAATCAGAATAACAGTTTCAAAAGGGAGGCTAAATCTCAAGTCTTCCACTGATGCATACAAGAGAGCACCTAAGCTCTCTTAGATGTAGGAGTCTCCTCCTAACATGAGGACACTTGGAATTCAGGCTTCCTATAGCATCAGCAGCAGTGTTATGACCTTTCACTCCATAAGCTGAGTTTATTCTATTTTATGATGTTATTTCCAGAGTGCTCTGGAGAATTTTGTTACAAGACTTTCTCACTAGTATATATTTCTTTACTCAGCAGGCTGTTCTCTTTCTTGAACTGTCTCCAGTCTCACTGGATCCCAAAACTGCTGCAACACATATCTGGCAAGCAGTAGTTGCTATCAGTAATTCTTTCTGCTCAAAAACTGGTCAGACTTTAAATTTCTCTCTATCCTGCTGACTTGCATTTTACTAGGAGTTAGCTTTCATAATGCCTCGGAAAATACTCCATACTTAGTAAACATCATACCAGACTAATGTTTTTTATGTTCCAAAGTCTGTTGATACAGACATTATTCGGCCTTGTGTTTTACCTTCTCCCCCAACTCTGCCTTTCACATCAGCTTACGCTGTTGTAATTGAAGACAAATGTATATATTTTCTGAGACACTGCTCTTTGAAGACAATATTAAGTACATCTACAATGAAGCCAGACCTATGACTAGAACTTGCACATGTTTACGTGGTGTCTTTTAACAAAAGCAAGTTGGGTAGTTACGAACAGTGTAGCTGACGCTTCAGGGAGATTACATATAGAATGGGCATTAGCTAGTTTCTGTGTTGAAACTAGCAAATAATTCAAAACCTACTAGCATCCTTCAGACAGTAAGTGAATAAACAAGCTAAACATAAGTATCTATGCTCTTCCCTGACCTACAGGGAAGAGGAGCAGAATGATAAATATCAGAATGTTTTGCTGAAAAACTAAAGCAAACAAACAAGCAAACAAAAATTAACAATGTCCTTGTGATTTATAATAATCACAGACACTTAATTCAATAATTGACTAAGCTTATAATCTTCATTATTACAGCACCATCATTTACTTTATGATTATTTTTCAAGAGGTTTTATCCGTAGATCACACAGGGAAAGAGCTACCACCTAACAGAAAAACTAAAATTGACATTGATGTACTGTTTACTTACACCATTCACATTTTCTCAAAACTTAAGCAACACAGAGAAAGTAGTTGGACAACTAAGGACAAATTTTCTGTCACTTCCTCAAGGTGTTGTCTCAATCTACTCTTAGCTGGTTAAAGAATATATTTAGAAATTTTACCATCCAATTGTGACCCAAATACAGCATTGGCTCTGCATACAATAGTCTGTTATGCTCATCACAGCTAGTGTATAATATGATGACACGAGCCCTGCAGAATCTCTGAGGGATCAGATGGCCTGGAAATGTATTAGAAGGAAGAGTGACTCACGGAGGATTCAGTTTTTAGACCGAAGGAAGAATGGTTAACATGTTTATGGGAAGTTCTAGGATCACACACTAAACCAAAAGCTAAGTGGTCTTCAACACACTTTCTTCATCCAAAAGTCAGGCCAGAAATCCTCAGAGAAATATTTTCCCATACAAGCAAAGTATTTTAGTGTAGGCCTCGTGTGATCCTGCAGATAGATTAGGTTCACAGTCTATCACTTTATCTGTAAATCAGACACCAAGAAGATGGAAAATCTTAAGGCTACTTAAAAACATCTTAATTGTTTTCTTTTCATACGCTATATGATCAATCAGAAGGCAGACTGTATTCACTACTGCAGGAACTATAATTTCCTTTTTATTTAGCTTCATGTAGGTATTCTGTCTGTTATAACTCAATGCCTGTTCTGTGGTTTGGGGCTTTTCCTGCCTTCTTACAAATGTTCTTGATTGACTGAGATAAATTGTGGATGTGGCTGTATCTATTGCTTCCTCTTTCCCTGAATAATAGAGCTTCCAACGCTCTACTACAGTCTTAATATTGCTGCACTTGTTCACACACTGTGTTCAGAGCCAAGAAAGCATTTTCTTTATTTATCAAAGTATTTCAGACTGGAATGTTTCACTCTTGTCCTCAAAGAAAATACAACTTCTAGGCAACTGGTACAATTATCTTTATTTATAAAATATTAAATCTGAGAAAAAAAAAAGTTAGAAATATTCCTTGAATTTCTGCACTTTCAACTTCTATAAAATTGCTTTTTCAAAACTACTAATTGTCCTTTCTGTCATCAGAATCATTTTCTTTATTGCCATATACTTGGGTGGAGCACGTAAGAATATAGTTTCTGTAAACAAACAAGTTGAAGAAGTACCTCGTAAACCACTGAAGAGAGCTGCAAACACCATAATTCCCAACTTACCCAGCCTGAAAAACGAGACTGGTCCAACCATGTCTCTCATGGCATGTCTTTTTACTTGCCACAGAGACTACTGACTACTTTCAGATAGTTTAGTCAAACTCGAGTAAAAATTAGAATTTTCCAACTATAACAGCACATCTAACTCGAAAACAGGTTTTATACCATCTCAGTTTCCAGGGAGGGATATGTAAGCATTAGCAACATATTATTTGCCATTGTCACTTAAACAAATTAAGTGCATAAGTCTTCCCATTAGGCTAGAGAGAAAATATTGGCTTTTATGAATGATCCCTTTCAAGGAAAGATTGATTTGCATTTAAAGTATTGGGTTTTCTCAGCAGTTCAACTTAATCACACATTTGTAAAGTTTACCATGCAGTAACAACTCCACATGGTCTACAACTGCAATAATATTTGGTTGCAGAAAATTCTTCAGTTTGGAGCCAGCATAAATATCAAAAATATTTAGTCTTCCTTTATAGAATGGATAGACTATTACATATACTGCTGTATATTTTTTTTCCCCTGCACAATGCAATTCATTATATTTAGAAACTACCCCAAAATTCTTCTTCCATCAAAGTTGCTAAGATTAGTCATTTTCAGAATTTCAAGCACAGATAAAACTATTAATAGAAAGTGTGACTTTTTAATGGGTATTTTAATGAATGAGTGCTACTAAGCCATCACATATTCAATAGTGCTTTTATGTAGTCAGCTTCTAGTCTCACTTCACACATACATACTCCAGAAAAACACTCCTAAACCTTTGCCAAAAAAAAACCAAAAACACTGCCACTAACAACAAATAGACAATTCCATTTGGTTTCCCGACATTAAAGTTAAAATCACACTATCAACAGAAACCTATTACAAATGCTTATCTGCAATAGTTGCGTTAACACAATACTTAATTGCAATTTCAGGACACAAAGATACTTGCACTGCTACAGCACTTTGAAGCACCCTAAGGAATATCTTCCACTCTCCATCTCAGCTACAGTGAAGCATGGTACAGCTGAGATCACATCAGTCTTGTATAGGAACAGAAATCATATTACAATAGTAGTCGTTTGGAATTGATTAAACTTTAGATTAGGTCCAGATGAGACCTTGTTTTCTCAAAAAACGCTTTATCCCAGAACTAGGTTATCCAAGGTGTTCAAAGATTCAAAATCAGAACAGTGTTTCAGCCTGAAGCAATCTGTAGGAATCACACATTCACTGGAATGCTTGTATAAACAGTTACGGGAGTATTTCTCTCCTTGTTCATAACATCAGTGTGCCGATGACAATTTAGACAGCATTGGATAAGACCACAGGTTATTCCATCCACAGAGGACTCAACCTTTTGTGACAGGAAATTACTAACCCATCCTACACATGCACAAGTACATACATGCAATTCCATACGGTTTCATACTGCTACCAGCCTTTGTACTGTGTACTCCTAAGCAGTCTACAGTCAGTGAAGCTGAGAAGCTTTCAGTCCATCTCCTTCACTGCTGAATTCTGACTCTGTAGTTTCCTTGTTTTCCCAACACCAATCTGAACTGAGATCGTGTCTGAAAATTGGCTGGACTGAGAACTGGCTCAGGTAAATGAAACTGCAAGGCAGAAAAAAAGTACAGAGAAACTTGTGGAAGTCTATTTATCACTGGCTCACTAACCCAAAATCATATTAAAAATCACTGCTTGGAGCCTGCCCAGGGATAGCAATGACTCAAAGTACTCCCTGTATAAAAGTTCTGGCGCTTGACCCAATTCTTTAAAAAAAATAACTACATCAATTAAAGTCCCAAGCTTACATTTCAGCTCACTAGCAATAGAATGCTTGTGGCACTCAGAAATCTTTAGCTCTTTGAAACATAATAATCTAGCTTGTTGATTGAGTAACTGTTTCCAGTATCTCCATTAATAAGGTTAACTAGGTCTCTCATACGTGGTTTCTAGTTTAGTGATGGGATCCATGCACACTGAAGTGTGGCAGCTCATTTCTCTCCAGGCAGTCAGACTCTCTTAGGAGACAGACACTCCCCAGCAGTTGTCTCAGTTACTACAAAATTTCCACTTTTCTAAACTGTGGAAATCAACCACAAGCCAAGCTAATTGTGCCAGGCTCATCGAGTGCTGTCTAACTTCTTATTAGTGAAGAAGAGCACAGAATCACAGAAAATTGATTGCTAGCCTCAAAAAAATTGAGGCTGGAATGGACCCCCAGAGGTCAACTGGTACACCCTCCCTGCTCAAGCAGGACCACGTCCAAGTGAGTTTTGACTATCTCCAAGGATGGAGATGATACAGTCTCTTGGAGCAACCTATGTCAGTGTTCAGCTGACCACACAGTACAGAAGTATATCTTGATGTACAGCAGAAACTTCCTGTGTTCTCGTTTGTGTCCATTGCCTCTTGTCCTGGTACTTCTTTTCAGAGCCTGACTCCATCCTCTTTATACTTCAAGTATTTATAGACATTGATGAGATGCTGCTAAGCCTCCTCTTCTCCAGGCTGTATGGTGGGCAGCTCTCAGCCTCTCCTCCCTGAAGAGGTGCTCCAGGCCCTTCATCATTTTCACAGCCTGCTGTTGAACTCCCTCCAGTATGCCCATGACTCTCTCATACTGGGGGGCCAGCACTGACCACAGTACTCCAGGTGTGGCCTCCCTCAACCTGCTAGCAACATTCTTCTTAAGTAGACACTACCAGAACCCTTGTTCAGAAGGAAATTCCTAGTCTTTAAGAAATCATTTTTTGCTGTTTTACTCAGTATTGTTCATTGACATATTTCCCTTAGTTGGTCTTAAGAACAAAGCAACAAAATCAGGAAAGTCTGCCCTTTGTATTTTTGAGTGACAAGTTATGGGTGTCCAACAATAAAGAAGTTGCTATAAAGGTTATTCTGTGTTCCTTAATAATGTGATTTTGAAAAGTTGCTATTTCCGTGCATTTATTTATTTTTTCCCTAAGTACAACATTGGCAACACACAATAGCTTTTGAGACTTGATTGCACAGCTTTCTGCTGCATTAGAACAGGTCTATCAGAAACTTATCAAATTTCAGACTAATTTTCATCCAGCTCCCCAAATGCTGCATTTACTTAATATCTGCTTTAAATTCTAATGGCTCGTCCTGTTATCTGAGAACAGCCACAATTGCTTCAAAGAACTTGTCTTTGAAAAGCATACTTGAAATAATAGGACTCTGATCCTTTGGCTGATGAGAAATCTTGAATCCATGTTTAATTTTTTTAGGCCTGTGTTT
>VXAB01000672.1:23573-100569 GCA_013399175.1 Odontophorus gujanensis
AAAAAAAACCCACGAGTTTTTAATTTACAAAGCAATAAATCGCTTGTAAATAAGATACTCTGTTGTAGACATTTTACTGTGTTAAAAATTGAGCATCCTGCTGTGTACTGGTGTTCAGGATGCTAGTGCTTCAGGGATGGGGCATATGAGGCACATGTAGATTTAATCATATTGTGTATACTGATCTTGATGTTTTTGAGGAATGGAGCTTAAGCTGATATACTTTGGAACAATTTGAGTTACTTACGCATTTTGCATAGCACTAATGCCTCTACAGCCATTCAGAATAAGAATCTTGGGTAGTTCACCAAAAATCCAAATCCCTGCTTTAGGTACTATACTGTTCAATAGCAAATACGCAAGAGTATTTTAAGAACGATAAGGAAAAAAACTGTTGTGCTGTTACAAGAAGTAGTAGGTTGATCTCATCAGAAATCTGTTGGCGATATCTGCAAGCATGAGTTAGTGTCTAAGAATAATTGTTAAAGCTCATGTGTAACTTGAAATGGGACTATAAAAATACAGGAAATAGTCTAAGTTTGTTGGATAGGAGATGATCTCACAGTATCTTCCAGTTATGAACTGTATAAATTAATAAGGGAAATGTGTTTCTGCTTTAATTAGTTTACTGCTGAAACTTGCCTAGTTTCCATTTTCTGAAGAATTTGTACCTGAAATACAAACCAAGCCATTGTTAGTTTGTCTCAAGACTCCATGAAGAATTTCAACACATGGGGCTATATTTTTAACTTGCAATGTGTCCATAAATGTTTCCTTGTTTTCTGACCTCTACTTTTCAGTGTTCTACTTTAATCCTGTGTTTAAGTAATTCACATTGTTTGCAATGACTTGTGGGCAATGTACACAGGTCATCTAAAGTGAGTAGCGCTCTACTTTTTGCATAACAGTCTTTCATCATGGCTTTTCTTTCAGATACTTTGGGGAGAAGGTTGTGTAAAACGTTTTTCAATAATGCAGAATTATAGATTATAATGTTAGAAGATACCTCTGCAGATTTTGTAGTCAAATCCCATTCCTAAAGAGATACTAATTTAGATTAGTGGGTCTTTCTTGTTGGTTGTTAACATCTTGATGAAAACTGTATACTATATTAATTCTAGGGAAATAAAAAAAAAAAAAATGCAACAGTTCTGCCGTGAAACTTTTGAGGGAGAAAATCTGTAGATTTAGAAGTTTCTAAAAGGTTATAAGGTATCTTTAAATAGCTCTGTGTCTTCAAAACCCAAATTGGTGCAGTTTGCTCCTCTAAGAATGTTATTTGGACTTGGAAGTAGTGTAATGTTTGCTTGGAATATCCATTCTCAGAATTTTTAATTGAACCCTTTGTTACTCCAGGGTAGTATAATTCAGAAAAATAAACACGTTCTGGTGAAGTTTAAAAAAAAAAAAAAGTTCCAAACTACTTAAAATATTGGAGTGGTCCTAGAAGTGTTTAATGGGTAAATTGTATGTAACGTTTCAACTATGTTTTACCATGCTACAGTACCATGGGTATTTTATTTATGCATCGCATTCTTTTTCTCTCACTTGTCATGAAAGCAGGAGGAAAACTAACCCAGATGGATAGAAGCCTGTTCATCTGATATTAGTTAAAATTTCTTTGCAAATGTTTTCATGCTGTGAAGGTAATTATTAGCTTGCTATTTATGTGGCATTTACTACTAGAGTAGGAGGTAAAGCAATGTTGCATGATGTGGGATTTCAGGAGTTTCTCCATCTCTCAGCTTTTTAATGGTAGTAGTAGGCTTTTTATTCATCCTTTTTTTGATGTTGTATTCAATTCCTAAATAAAGAAAATACTATTTTTAGATTATAAGCTTTGAAAATTGGGTATTGTTATGTGCTTCCTTCTTAGATGTAGCTTTTTGCATGACTTCACCATTGCATAAAGCACTGCAGAAGTTGAAACTTTGGAATTACCTGAATTACCTATGCACTGTTGTCCAGGGTTTAAAGGTACCTATCACTTTTACAGCTGCAGGGAGATGAAGAGCTGGACAGTGCTATAATGCACCGCCTACCTCAGCTTGCCTTGAGAGGGTGGGGCCCTCTCCTGCATCTTGTTCTGTCCTCTTGTGCATCACTGTCACTCAATGTAAACTTCAGTAAATTAACCCAAGGGCTTTCTGCTAGGCATCAGGCACTTCAACAAGGAAACCCAACAACTAGTGAAGTTTTAGAATGCAGAGTGGAAAGGGTGCAGCAGATGATAACAGAGGAAAAAAGGAGTGGGAATGGAACTGGAAGAAGGAAAAGAATAGGGATGGGAATTGGGACATCCTTTCAGCAAGAACAAGCAATAAGCACAGCTCAGCTTTAAGAAAGTTAATTCAGCCTTAGTGTTGCTTTGAATCTGGTGTTGTTCATCTTTCTAAAATTTAATCCAATAGTAGTAAAGCATTATGACATTACCTTAATCTCAAACATCTGAGAATGTCTGCTACCAAGCCAAATGCATTGTACTGATGGCTACTGCACTGGAAGCCTGAGTCCTAGGAGTTAGCTTCATTATGATGTTGATCACATTGTTTTAATTTCTTTGTTACTGTCAAATTACCTCATTTATATTGAAGACTATTTACTGTTCAGTAGGGTGGGTTTGGTTCTGTGTGTCTGTCCTGAGACTGCAAGCTGTACACAAAGCAAGGGGCTTTAGAGTAGCGTAGTAACAACTTACATTCAATGAGTGCATTAAATCATAAATATTATTTGTAGACATTGTCAGTTTAATGTTTTTCTGCCAGATAGGCATGCATAGAAAAAAAGGATTCATGGAGCAAAAGTTGATGTATATAACAGTACAGTATGAACCTTTCACGTCACATATGCTCTGATCCTTTTTTTTGTTTTTGTTTTTTTTGGGGGGGGTGGGGGGGATTGGGCCACTGCAGGAGAAGTTCCTTAGAACTCATTAATACCTGACAGCTCTTTGCCAAACCTTCAGGGTGAGGTGTTGCATAGAAGCCTCTGTTCAGAGTTACTGTGTTCCAACTCATTGGTGATTCATTAGTGACTTTATGTTTTAGTTATTTTAACCTGTTCCAAAGTGAAGGAGATCCAGAGTACCATATTAACTCTGGAGTAAGGTATTTACCATACATCTATTTTACTCATCAAGTTACATTGCAATGTAAATACTCATTTCTTTGTTCCTTACAGCAGAAAAACACATAGCAATCCTATGTAATTAGCTTTTGTTTGCATGATTTATGACGTTTATTTGTAGCTGTGTTGTTTCAAAGGAATATACTAAATTCAGATACCTGGGTTTTGTGGCCACTCACATGACACAACTGCATAATTCAGCAGTGGCACAGCCACATTATATGGTAAGGTGATTAGACAAGTACTATCTTCAACACCTTAAAATTGAAACTACTATGCTGTTACACATACATTTGTCTTGTTCACAGAAAAGGAGGTGCGTAATTTTTACTTGTTGACATGCCTCTCTTCAGCTTTTAGGAAGAGATTTCATGTGCCATACGTTGTCAACGTTGGCAGCTTTAAGTGAAACTTGTAATGTTTCAAGTCACGTGGAATATACTGCTACGATTTCTATTTAGTTTTGAGTAGAAGGAGAGAAATTGCATTGTTCAGTAAAGTTGCATGCGTGAAAATAATGCTTGGCTCAGTTGGCTGCATTAAAATAGTGCTTCAGTTTTCCTTCAGTAATTCAGTTCTTTTCTGCTGCCTTGAATTACAGGTAGTGTGTTGCAGCGAGGTACATTTTGGTAGGTGGTAAATGAACTTAGTGATTGTTGCAGTCCCAGGAGCTGCTAACCTGAGTGCAAATGCAAAATGGCTATGATGCTTCCGATATGCACTCAGGTACTGTGCTAAAAGACAGTTTTAAACAGGATTTAAAGGGAATTAATGAAGTGCCTTACTTGATGTGAGCAGTTCTCCTAAATTGTAACATGGAACATTTTATTAAAGTACTGCATTTTATATCCTACATTTTAAACAAACTACATTTTAGTTCCCAATACCCTTTTTTGCTGTTATTATTTGCTTTGTATGTATTCAGTGTTTGTTTCATAGAATAGCTGCAAATTTCGATAACCTTGTTTATCTGTATTTGTCTTGATTACTTTAGATCAGTCTTTCTGTACCAGCCATTCAGAGAATCCCCCTTCCTTACAAATCCAGACAGTAAACTCTGCTGTGCATTGGTGTACACATGAATCCTCTAATTTGAAAAGCTTGATTGGAAAAACAGGATTTTTTTGTTCACTCAGTAGGTGGAAGTTTGCTTTATGTAGCAATTATAACCTGTGGTTTCCAAAGCAGTTCAAAACATAACTCACTCATTCGAATCTTCTTTCGGACTTCAGAGTTTAGACCGATGAGCTCAAATACTGATTCCTACACACCTAATTCTGAGCAGTATTACATGATTTATTTATGCTATTCCAACTCTGTGTCCAACTGTTGTATTCTCCTAGGTGACGTGTATCTCAGCAGTAAAATATATTTATAACTGTATTGGAGAAACAAACTTTGTTCAGTTACTAACGTGTTTATCTGCTATAGTTATACAAATTGGCTTTCTGTATTGCTGAGCCGAGGATGCTGATGGCAATGCGCTCATGCAGACGGAGAGCTGAATGTCATAGAATTGTAGAATCATAGAATGGCTTGGGAAGGGATCCCTAAGATCATCAAGTTCTGACCCCCCTGACACAGACAGGGCTACCAACTTCCAGAATGTCCTAGGAAGGGCCGATCTTTTAGCCTAACCACTAAAGGTGGCATTTAAATACAGGAATGTGCATGGTAAGAGAGAAGTCATTTAACTGTAGAACAAATACTGTGTAGTGGAGACTCCTGCTTATTATGAAGATGCACGTGTGCGTTATGCGCATTAACAAGAATGCGTATTGCTTAAAGATAGCTTAAAAATAGAGTCCAAACAATTTTAAGCATGTTCTAATTTAAGAACTTGATTTTTAAAATCAGCTGCGAAAACTTTGCATCTGAATTCTGTGCGCTCTGGGTTTTTCCTTTTTTTTTTCTGTTGTTTCTGTTTTTGTTTGTTTTTTTTTTTGAGGATATTGCAAGTTTATCAGCAGGAATATTCAGTATTTTTTACATAACAACAATGTTCAAGTGGAAAGAATGGTGTGTCTAAAAATACTTTAACTGCAGTACTGTAATTCATATGCCCATAAAAAAGCTATCCATGTTTATCTGTGATTTTAAATATGCTTCTCCAACTCAAAATGTGTAAAATGTGTATAATTATTTCCTGAATTGGCAAATAATACAGGCTTTGAGAACTGAAATTAGAGTAGTATATTCTGTAATTACTGTTATTTCCAAAGTATGTGCACTGTTAAGAAGGGTTTAAAATATTTTTTGTTCATTTTAGCTACAGTTGGATTTGTGGCATGTTTGTAGAATTTTTATGAATTGTACAAAATAAGAACAGTGAAAGTTTTGAAAATAATAGCAAAGGTAATGTAAAAAAGGGCCCTTCACTGATGGCTTTGGAGTAACCTCCTAGCTGCAGGCAGCTTTCACACAATTGCACTGTTATCTGTATAGGTTTTAAAGATTTATGGCTAAAATATTTTTTTAATATTGAAGACAAAAATAGTTTTTGCTATATAGTTGAAGTATATGTACAGTTAAATCATGGAAAAAGAGTTTCCTGCTGACTAGAGTTTATCTGCATAATAGTTGCCTAAAATATATGAATTCATTTAATTGTGAACAATATAACATCTGTGTAACATCATTCTTAAAATAAATACAGTATTGAATGGTTAGTGCACTAGTCAGGCCCATACAGGATATTACTCTACCCTCCTCCACCCACTTCATTAAATAATATCTTTTTTTTTTTTAAATTGTGGAAGTAAAAGTATTCATACAGACGTGGCTAAAGTAAATGAATGGTAACACTGAATGTCTGTGTTAAGAATTAACCATCAGTGGGACTTAAATGAATGATTTCTGTGGCATATTTTTTTTCTAACAGTTTTGAAAAGGTACGATTTTAAGGTGCTGGGTTGGTTTAGGCATTTGGCCAGCTTAACATATGTCTTACAAAAACTCAGCTATTACCTTTTGTATTTCTAAAATAGAAATTAGATCCTTCATATACTTCCTGAATGAAATTTGGAGTATGCACAGTAAACTACCTGTGAGACTGGAGGGCCAGGTTTTTCTTATGACATTATTAATTCAGTGGACTCTGTGCTAGACCTAGCATTAATGTTATCTGATAGTCTAAATACTGTCTGGATGACAGCCAGGTTAGAAAAAAAAAAAAGCTTCATCTGACAGACAGGACTTTCAGGACAGGAAAGGCTCCCTTGGACTGCACTGGAGAACAGAATGGAGAAAGCACAGCTAGTGACATCTGTCTGCTATTCCCTTTAGGATTGACAGCAATAAACCAGCCTCTGCACCTCGCTGTCTTATGGGGCCATGTTTACTAGGAGAATCTAAGCTGTTGTGCCTCACTGGATTGGTGAAGAGTGTAGTAATCACATCAGTTCCGGAAAAGGAGATAGGGTAGTTTGACCCTTCCCTATACCCTTAAATTGTGCGTGTTGTAACTGTTCCTTCAAATAGATTTTGCCATTTGTGTTGTTTTCCAAAACTGGATCATTTCGTACTTCTTCAGTCTCTTATTTCCCTCAGGTAGCATTGAACTTAACTGAAATTTGAGACAGTGGTTTTATGGTGTTGATCTGATGGAACGCGCTTTTGAGCTGATTCACAACTTTTCTAAGAGGTTTAGATGTTTTTTCCTTTCAAATGCAGACTGAATAAGCCTTTATAAGAACATGTTAATGGGAAGATGTGTGTAATGAGACTATCTGTAACCTGTATTAACAGGCAGGTAACTTTCCTACCTGTTTCTTACCTGTTTTGAAGAACATCCCTATTTGATATCTCATTGGTCTAAATGAAGAAGGTGGTATTTGGTTGTTTCTCAATCAGCTTTCCAGTTTTGTCTTTTTAATGAAACTTTAATTATGTGAAAATTGCATCACCATTTTCATTCAAATAAATATCTTTATTAGGCACAGGACGTGCAGCATGGGTGGTTTGTTGCTGTAGAAATGAAGAAAGGCTACTTGCCTTGTGTTAAAAGTTTAAGAGGATATTAAGTGTATTGTGAATAACATGCCATTGCTTGTGTTTGTTTTTAAGAGTTTATTCCTTGGGGCTTGGTATTTTGAATGAGTTGGGAAGCATCTGCAGGCATAGAATTAGGGGAATCCCAGCAGCAGACCAAATGAAATTGGATGTGTGAAATTTTTCCCATTTACTTATTTTATCTATGCATCTGAGTGTCAAGACACCTCATGACATTATCAATCCTGTTTCCATTTATGTAATTTTCTCTGAATGACTAACAGTGAAAGTAGATACATGCTGCTAGTGTCCTGAAGTATCTTTGCACTGTACGGATGGTCATGCATTTGAAATGAACCTTCATTTCCTGGTGCCATTTAAGTCTCAGTTCTGAAAAGCTGTGACTGCCTTCCACAATACCGTAACTATTAGAAAGGTCTTAAGAGTCATCTGCAAAGTAAAAAAAAACATTTTTTTAAAAGAAACAGCAACAAAAAAAAAACAGACAACTCCCCCCCACCCTCAAGCAACTATATATCGTATTACTCTGATTCTGAAATGAGATTAAAATATTCCTTTAAATGGTGATATGTTTTTTCTAAATTTTGTTACTTCTTGCCCTGTATAGTATGCATATCAACAGAACAATAGGATTTCATACTAAAACAAAATTATATACTCAAAAAGCAGTTACTATGGCCTAAGCCACTACTAGAAAACTAGCAGTTCAGTATATTATAGACTTAGTGTCACAGGTGGCTTGAGAGGGAAGAAGGTTTGTTTCTTTAGTACATTGGTGGAGGAATAACTACAGCTTTGGGATTATGGGAAGGTTTTTTATATGCCTGGTACAAGTAGGAGAAGGCTTGAGTATGGCAACTGTATTTTGAGGCATTGGCAACAAGCAAAAAGAGCTGAGAAAGTGGTGGCTCTGTAGTCTGAGTAGTTAAAACTGCTTGTGGGTTGGAATAATGCATGGTCTGTGGAAATGTAGGAGTCAAACCCAGTGTGTCTTGCCTGACACTGTTTCTGCAGTTGGAGGTTAAGTTATGCGTGCTTAGCCCAGAAATGTGCAGAGAACATTAGCTTTATAGACTGCAAACCACAAAACATTACCCAGTACCCTCACTGAGGACTTGAACACTGGAGGCTATTACATGCTGCTGGAAGACAGCAGGAGGGTGTAGTGAAGGAGCTTGCACTAGGAGCAATTTCCAAGATGAAACTGTTTAGGTGAAACAACAAATTGTCATATTGCTGATAAGAAACATGCCCACTACTCTAGAGTCTCCTCCTGACCTCTCATCTCCAACAAGCCTTGCTGAGGGAAGCACTTTCTGGCCTGTCATCTGTCAGTCATCTCAATGACAATCAAGCAGTTGAAGCTACTATGAGCCTCTCTACTTCCTGGTTCTAATCTTGTCCGATTAAATTTAGAGTTTCAGAGGAAAATTGAGGCAGTGTAGTGGGGATTGTCAGATGCAAAATTTATGTTAATGTTTTTTCTTTTCATTTGGATAAGAAACACAGCAGAATAATATAAATATACTAGAACAGCGTAGATCACCGGGGTAAAAAGACAGTTCCGGGTTAAAGATGAGTCAGATACCAAAGAACTATTGATCAAAGATTTGGTTTCTCATCTATGGTTCCCTCTAGTTTTTCAATATTCATACTTGCTGAAGTTTGAGTATACGGCTTATATTTCTTGTACATTGAGCATCCATCTTGAGAGAACACAGAAGATACAAAATGGTTATTCTTTAGTTTCATAATCTAAGCTTAACTAAACTTGGACTGTAAATATATGCTTTTGAAGTGGTGGTAGGAAGGTCAAGAGACTGACTTTCAGGGTCTGAAAGTTACATAAGGGAAGCATTTATTTCAGATAATCTTGACTTTGTAAACACAAAACTCCACGTCTGTATGAGATCAGCAGTAGCTAAACAGTTGTATTTATTTTTGGAAACAATAAGAGATTTCCACCAACATGTGAGGTTTGTTGAGACATATGCCCAAAATAGATGCAAAGCAAACACATAAATTAAAAACATACATTATAGCAAACTTGCTACAGCGAATCAGTTTTCCAGAAGATATGAAAGGCAGAATGGACAGGATATCTCCTTAGATGAAGTAAAACACATGCTTAAATGTATTAAATTTTCCTTTCTTTTTTTTTCTATGATTTCCCTGTTAAAAATATCTAATAGAAACTCTGCATTTGAACTTTATTCCTAAATTATCTATGATAAAATGCTGATCACTGTTCTTCACTTAGATTTCTGTCTGTCCGGAGCAGCATTAACATAATAAAGCTGTGTGGACACAAAGTAAGTGAGGTAGGCCATCTAGGAAGCTTGGGATCTGATTTCTCTTTTGAATTAACTTCTCTTCCCCATCATTCCTCCTACCACACATGGAAGTGGGAAACATAGTAGCATATGTGATGAATATGTTACTTCTTGTGCTTTTTTAGTCTCATTTATTATTAATGGTCATGCATTTGAAATGAACCTTTTTTGAAGAGTAGAAATTGTAAGGAATGCCACACATTTTGAGTTAAGGTGATAGTATCTGACTGGATAAGTTCCAGATGCGAGTGGGGAACTGAAGTATTTTTATTTGGTATGTCCATGTGAGAATTTTTGGAGAAGGGAAGTGATGGGCTGAAAGTGCTTTTTAAACTATTTTTGCTTTCAGTAGGAATTTTGGATATATTCATTAAAATTGGCATTTTTCTTTTCGCAGCTGCTGGAAAAACACAAGAACACGGAAAGTATGGTAGAGCTGCTTGAACTGTATCAAATGGAAGATGAGGCCTACAGCAGTCTTGCAGAAGCTACCACAGAGCTTTACCAGTACTTACTACAACCATTCCGAGATATGAGAGAGCTTGCAATGCTTAGAAGACAACAAATAAAGGTATGGTAAATGCAGCTGAACTTTTCATCCATACTTTTTATTTATTGTTTATTAAGTAATACGTGTAGTTATGGTTTTTCCTCTAGCTATTCTTGTTCCTTTACTCAGAGGAGTGCTTCTGCATGGTAAAGACATGTCTGACGTGTGGCTTGACCATTACCTGTTTTGTTCCTATGTTAAACTCTTTAAATTCATTGTTGAATTTAGCAGGTGAAACAAAGGAAATATTATGGAGGCGTACTGTATATATAAAATATAAACAAATGTCGCACAGTATCTTCTTAATTATTAATTTTACAAGGTTCTATGGGAAGTTGTTTCATTTTAGTTTTCTGAAGTAATCTGATAAACTGTTAGGAGTCAGCAGATTCTAATCTTATGTTGTGGAGCAATTAAACATAGAAGTGTGTTAAAAGTATTTAGTTCGCTGTAAACCTTAATAGAGTATTTTCCCAAGAGCTAAAGCATTATAACCAGCTGAAGAATACTATTTTGATAGATTTTTTTTTATAACACATTTCACCTGAAAATAAGAATTCTATTATTTTTAGACTCATTTCTTTCAAGTACTTAACCAAGAGAAACAAATGCTGTCTTTACTGTATCGCATAATTACTTTTACTAATCATAGTTGTTATGCAGTTGATTAGACTACAGCCCCCTGAGTGTTTTAAAACATGTACTGTGACATAGGGGTAAAATGGGCCTATTTTGTTCATTTTGTATTGTAAGTATCAATTTATCTGAGCTTGGTACCTTATTCACCTAGCCAATGTTGATTTTACTACTTTCAGTTAAAAACAAGAGTGTTTTTCTCTGTATTTGAGTATAGAATGAGGGGAATGAGGCAAGAGGATTTAAGATTCTCCAACTAATTTTATTTTGAGCCATTTCTATGTCTAAACATAATGCTATTTGAACTGGAAACTAGTTTTTCCAGAGAATTGTAAATGTTGATGCATGCAATTTGAATATTTCTTGTGTTTATTATATCATTCAAGATTATGAACAATACATAAGCCTTTTTCAAAGTCTGATGAAATAGTTCCTTTTTTTCTTTAATTTGTACAACAGGAATTTTTTGTAATATTTTTTTTTCCACTTGAAAAGAGGAGATAAGTATTGTATTCCAGATGAACCATTAAGAGTCTTTTCTACTTTTAACTTCACTGATTTCTGAAGACTTTTTGAAAATCGTGAAATCTTTTTTCCACTTCTTGTGAAATAATAACGTTGGTAAGCTGAAGAGACGCATTCTGTAGTGTATTACTTTATTCATATGTAGTTGCACTTAATGGACATTTAAATTCTCTTCCTAACTTGGCAAATTTTGAGTTATAAAACTCAGTCATCTGTATTGGTTGAGAAAGATGCCATCTCTTGTTTTTCATTTCATTGCTTGAGAGAAAACAGTACGTGTATCTATGATGACAAAATATATACATATTACACTTGGTAGCTAGGGTGGATGAATTCATTTATAAATAGAACTTGTGCTTGTGATGGTTTGTGTTAACTTGCCACATGTGTTTCTGGAAGGCTAAATAATGGAACAACGATCTCTAGATTTCTATAAACCATTACGTTGGGGGTTAGCTCCGTTTTCATGCATATTTTTGATGCATTCTGCCTCAGTTAATGAGACCTGTGAACACACATTGTTTAAATACCAGTAAGGAGAAAAAAGTTTAGGTACAAGGCATGGTAAGAATGCCAGAGCCTGTGGAAGAAGTCACTAACTGTAAGGGTAATTATGCCTGAATACATATATTGATCAAGATTTTCTGTGCCTTCTGTAGTGAAGGCATAATTTTTGTTGTGGTTTGGTTTCTTTTATGAATTTGGTTATTTTTAACTAGTAGTTTAATCAGTTTCATTTCAGTCTCTTTTCAGAATAAGATGAAAAAGAAATGAGTTAACTGTAATCCTCAAAAACAATGTTTAGTGTCCTCTCCTTTTGGCACAGAACATAAATTTTAAGATATGTATCTGGTGTTGAATTTCTCATGTCAATCTGAAAAGTTAGCTGAGGCAAGCCTTCAGAAGAGAAGGGAGAAACCCCATATTCTGTGCATATAGTGGAGGCTTGTTAGAACTGTGCAGCTGGTAGCCTAAGTGATGAGGAACCTGAACACTTTGTGATTGCTGACTACAAAACTTTAACACATACTTGATAATTTATATCTGACGATATGCAAGGTATATAGAATACAAACTGCTTGTATGTTCAATTGTAAACTTGACTGATAAGATATATAGAAAATGACAGACGTCTTTCTGGGGGATCTTCTCTTATAAAAGGCAGGATTGGGTGATAAAGTGACAGATCTGTTGTCAACAGAAGTCGTCAACAGATGAAAACTAAAACCTGTGTAAAAAGGTAATGATAACACGTGAGAGTATACACATATGTTTGTACACGTTTCACTATTACTTCTGAAGAAAATGTATGAGGATCTTAGTTCTTGGAAAATAGCTTGCCATTCAGCATTCTTAAAGATGGAAGGAAAATTTTGAATTACTAGAGGGGAAAAGAATTAGAAAAGAGTACTATACTTCTGTATTTATCAGTGTATACTCACATATGGAACAATGAAGTTTTAGTTTGTCTACCTCCCAAAGATACTGTAGAATCAGAATAGCTGCAAAACAGAAGTAAGGATGGTAAAGGTACTTCCATACCAACAATCTCAAGAGTGCTTTACTTTTGTTATTCAGATAAGATTAGATATGTGTCACGGTGTTATCTGTGACAGTGACCCAAGGGAAACCGATAAAGGAGAGAAAAAGGGAAAAGGAAAAAAACTGCACCGCCAGTGGCCACGCGGCCTCCCGAGCAGAGCCGTGCGCTCCGGGGGGAGGGGGAAACAGCGGGAATAGATGGGTCTACAAAAAAACAACGGCACGATTTGAGAAGGAACGGTAACTTTACTAAATCTAATAAAATTGAACAATTGAGAGAGAAACAGTTTCCAAACCAAAACCTGGGAGCTTACGTTAGGAGGAACTGCAGGGGAAGCACGCGTGCGGAACCTCCACGGCAGCCGAGAGAGAGAGAGCGCGCCCAGGCGGAGCGCAGCCTGGCATCCGGTACCGAGCTCCGCCCCTCTGCTGCTCCCAGCAGCATTAACTCCTTAGCTCCCTGCGTGATGTTCTGATGTGGAATACCGGCATCAAAACTACAAAACCACAACAATATGTTTCTCTAATTCATTAATGTTACAGGAATTGAAATACTGAATGATTTATTTCACTATTTCTTATACACGCACATGAAATCAAGGGCTTTGTCATTGAACTTGTGGCATTTCTAAACAGCCTGTGAACAAAGGAAAAAAACCTCAGACTCCTATTAAACACCTCACATGCTCTTTGGCAATAGCTTCCACTTTAATTATGGACGCTAAGCATATACATGTTCCAGAAAGAGGCAGGTCCATCGTTGGCTATTAACAGTGATTCAGATTAGCCATTAGCTCAAGAAGCCTCTAAGCTGTTCAGTGACAGAAGCTGGGAGGTATCACTCTGTCCGTAGCTTGTGTCTTAGTTATTATTTATTATTCTCCTCTGGCTGATGATTACAGGACAGAACAGCCTCATATCTGACTTAAGAGTAAGGTACTAGGGAAAGACTGAGGAAGAACACAGGTCATGTGTGCGCTTTTAGAAATATTTCTTGATGAGAATCTGAAAGGTCTATGAACTTGCAGAAAATACCAGATTGCTGTAGCAGTAACAGTAAAGGGTGTGAACTGGAGATGTGATTTTTGATGGCTGGGCTGAAGATGGGGAAGGATAAGGGAACAAGGTAGAGACTTAGCAGCAATGTTAAGCTGGCTATGAAAGGCAAGAAAAAGGGCTTCAGAAGGATAGATGTGTGCTTCACATTTTGCTGTTGTTTTTCTTTATACTGAAGATTGAAACACATCCAATCTTTTCATCCACAACAGGAGCCTACAACTTTCTGAAACACTAAAATCACTTGCTTAAACATTTTTGAGTAACTAGATTATTTTTTTTAAGAATTTTTTTTCAGCCTGGAATTTAGTCAGTGAAGTTGAAATGCAGTTAAAATTATATGACACATGAAGGATAAGTAGATGAAAGGCACAACTCAAAGTATACAACCTTAATTCTATTAATAGCCTATATAAAATATTTTAATTTAGCAATTTTCACATTCCCTTGTGCATGTTGTCATGTGTCTGGAAAATAAGAAACGACAATTGAATAATCCTAATATTTACTTTTTCCAAAACTTTAACATTTTATGACTTCCTTTTCTGAACACTCCAATTTTTCAGCGTTCTTCATAGTTCTGGAAAAAACAATCACCACTACAGTTTGCAGATCAGTGATGATTTTGTTTAGTCTTCTTTGTGTATGTGTTAATATTGTATTTGCTTCTAAGTATGTTACTGAGTTTATTGCTGATATCTTTATTGACATCTGCCATTTTCCTCTATATCAACAGATGAAGTCTAAACCTCTGTAGTTTGTGTTGGTAGTCCATGGCTTCAGATACGTTGAGGCCTATAAGCCCTTCAATCTAAGTTGGTTTGGATATATTAACATTCAAGTCTATTATGGTATTCATTACGATAAAACTAGTAAAGTTGTAGAGCCAATTCTAAAGCTGAATGCTTCTACCTAACATATTTGGGGCTGTACATACAAAGTTAGAACGTATTTTGGGAAATAGTGCTGGGTTGCTATTTAACTGGCTGGGAGCACAGTTAGATTAAAACTTGAGAGACTAACTTTGTCCCTGAGGTGATGAGGAGACTGAAATGCATGCGTTCTTCTTACTATATCCAGCATTCTAGTTTGTATTAGTTGTCCTGCCTATTGGAATCTGAAAGGTAGCTAAGGGGTGGAGGTGAAACGATCTTTTATGTATGAAGCTGTTTTCCTTTTTTGGTCACCTCTGATACGTGTAGTGCTCCCTCCACTTATTATTATTTCTTAATAGTTAAGTGTCCTGCTGTAGTTTCATCTTGTGTTTTTTCTCTTTTTCTGCCTATTGCAGTTCTGACAAGGAACATAACAATGGGAGTTTGAGAGGTGTATAACAGATCCATGCCTAAGCTATAAATACAACCTGGACTAAGTCTACTTTATGCCAGTCTCTTCCATTTTTTTTCCTGGCTATCTCCAATCAGAGATGGCAAATATTTGATAGCACTGAATGAATGTTTTTCTATTTAGGTGACGTGTATTGCATAAAACTAAACAAAATCCTATAGATGCAGACCTGTTTTTAGTATCACAGTAAACTTACTTTATACTTATAAGGGGATAGAAAGATGGGTAAGATCAGGATCTGTGAACTTTTCCAGGGAAAAATGAGTTTTCCAGTAGAAGTGTCTTGTCTGTCATCTTCCTTCTCACTTGCTCACAGCTGGACTTGGGACCTCTAGTTGTTTCCTCTGAAGAAGGAACTAGTTTTCTTTATGATGCTTATCTATACAGTCTAGTAATATGTTTTTATGCTTTATTACTCTGAAAAATAACAAACAGGAGTAACTTGGCATATGTTGATAGCTTCTGCATTTTCTTCCTTTTCTTTTATGCTTGCTTACTTTCAAGAAAACCATAAATAATGTTTTTTTAGTTTCAAAGCATAATCCAAAATAAAGCTTGAAAAATATGAAAGCCTTCAAAAGAAAATTCATCGTTAGGAAAAAAATAAAACTGATCTTAGCTGATATTACCTTGAGACTTTTACTGTGATTCTTCCCTAAATGAATGCAGTTTTTAAGGAAGAACTAGCTGAAATGTGCTTTTTGAGGAAATGGTTAGTAGAGGAGAACTTAAGGTGTTGAGGAAATAGTTCAAGTTGCATCTGGAGAGGCTTAGACTGAGTATAAGGAAGATTTCTTCATGGAAAAGAAGACACTGAAACAGTCTGCACAGGGAGGAAGTAGGTGGTGGAGTCACCATCCCTGGAGACTCTTAAGAAACATGCAGTTGTGGCACACTGGGAAATGGTTTTAATGGTGGACTTGGTAGTTGTATGACTGGCCACGATGACTTTAAGGGTCTTCTCAAACCTAAATGATTCTATAGTAGGATTTGTGAACTAGTTGTATAAGAGGGGGGGAGAAAAGTCTCACTACACTTTCTCTGGGATTTAAAGCCCAAACAAGTCTTTGATGTCTTCTGGTAGTCAAATCTTACATGGAACAGTAGTCACTTTAGTAACAAAAAACAAAAATAATTAATTTTGAAGGGACATAGATCATTTTGTCCAACTACCTTTCCAGTTCAGGGCTAGCCAAAAGTTAAAGCATATTAATGAGGGCTTTGCCCAATGCCTTTTGAATACTGACAGGTGTAGGGCATCAACCACCTCTCGAGGAAGAGGTGTTTCAGTGTCTGACCACCCTCAGAGTACAGAAGGGTTTTCTAATGCCCAGCCTGACCATCTAGCAGTTCTCATGCTGCCATTCCCACCCTGCCATCAGTTCCCAGTAGCAAAGCCTGTCACTTCCCTCTGCCTCTGCCCCTCTGGGAGCTGCAGGGTGCACTGAGGTTGCCTCTTGGCACCCACTACTGTGGGCTGAGCAATCTGTGTCCTCAGTCCCTCCTTGTAGCGTATGCATTCCTGCTCTGTTATCTTCTCTGGATGAGTCCAAGGACTTTAACGTCCTTTTTATTTTGTGGGGGCCAGAACTGCACACAGTATTCAGGATGAGGCCACACTGATGCTAAATACAACAGGAGAAGCACTTCTCTTGACTGTGATGTGTTGATGCACCCCAACATACTGTTTGCCCTCGTGGCTTCCAGTACACACTGCCAGTTCATGCTGAGCTGTTGACACCAGCACTCCCAGGTCCCCTCCTTCTGCACTGTGCTCTGTATTAGTGTTACTCTATAAAATGACCTATGCTCTTTTATGGACTATAAAAACAAAAAGGTGATGGCATAGTTGAGATGTGCAGTGAGAAAAAGGAAACCTATATATGTTGTGCATGCATCACAAACAGAATTGGGGTTCTGTAAGATCTTGCTTTCTTAATGACAGTTATTACCTTCACAGATATGTTTATAAAAAGAAATTAATTTTTAAGGAGACAATAGAAGATAACTTCTGCAACACACATGAACCTGTTTCTGTTTAGTGGGTCATATATTTTTCCCTTATCCTCTCTATTTTCACAGCTAGGTTAAGCTGTAGATTTCCGAGTTCACTATTCTTTTGTGAAGGTGTTGTAGATCAGTTACAACCTCTGTCTTCCCTAGTTTTCTGTTTATTACAACTGCCGTGTCTCTTCAGTTATGCTACTAGTTGTTTTTTGTTGGTGGTGTTTTTTTGTTTTTGTTTTTTTTTGCCGTGAACTTTTTAGTTCCTATGACTGTAAGTTGGAAAGATTGCTGACAGTAGTTTCTTTTGCATTGGCATCTCATTTTCAGTAACTCATTTTTCTTTGTTATGTCCCTTGATGAAAAGATTGAATAGGATAGAACACACTGTCTGGATGAGAAGAGATTGCTTTTTCTCTGGGGAGTGTTGGGACTTGTTCAGGCCAATGGAAAGGCTCCCAGAGGCTAAAGGGTGCATGTCAGGCAAGTCCAAGAAAGGAAGCCTCTGTGTTGGGCACATTTACCCCAGCCCTTCTGTGGGACAGAGTGGCAGGCAGCTCGACATTGGAGACCGAAACAGTCACAGAGTTTGCTATTACTCAGAATGCAAAGGACCTAATAAAAAAAAAAATTTTGAAATCAGACAAACCAAAAAAAACAGAGAAGCAATCATCTTTTAGGATACAGTGCAAAATGTGTTTCTTGAATATGTTTACATCCCTCTGACAGAGTCTGCTTTCCACTAAATGAGGTTCTGTCATTGCTTTCCTTGCACTTGCCTGAGAGTATCTGTGGCTGCTCAATGCCAAGCTTCTGGCATTACAGAAAGGCAGCTTCCCTGAATTTTCTTTGATCCGCTGTGCCTTGAGCGGTCTAAGAGGCCTTCTCCTGGCAGCTAATGTTCATACTGCATTATTCCAAGTAGAAGTCTTCAAGGATGAGTGTTCTTGCTCCAGGAACTTCAGTCTTCAGGAGCTTATTTGGAATTCTTGATTCCCGAGACTCTTGTCTCTTACTCTGAGTTTGTTACTGTGACCCTCAGATGTCCCTGGTTGGCACAGGTGACAAATGATTGTTGGGGCAAGCAATGTACTCTAGTCTCCAGTTGTGGATATGTTTATGCTCATCAGTACTTTCACAAATACTGCTAAGGCAAAGGCTTCTTAGGTTTTCTGTGCCTTGTCAAATGAGTAACCTCAGTGTGAATGATAGTATAGGTGATGTAATTGGGATTGCAATTAATTAAAAGGTGCTTTCCCTTTTAGTTACTTGTAAATATTTGATCTCTGGAACTGAGGTACAACAGTATTGGAAAACAATAAATATCTGTTCTGTGCTGTGTATGAATAATGTTTTGGCAGGGAAAATTTGAGGAAATATTAAGAAATGTTGTATTGAGGCTTCTTATTCTTCTAGAAAAGATGGCTAGTAATGGTGTTACTCACACTACTTGGTAATCGCATTTCAATTTCCATATGAAAGTATGTAATCTCTACCCAAGAATATTAAAGGGAGACTTTTAACTGTATTACTTTTATCCTGCTTTTTGAAGTTTTTGCTTCATAGTTCTGTGTAAAGCATTAACTCTGCTAATCATCATTCACTGATTTATATCTATGATTTGACTTTTATTTGAAAATTCTTGTCTTTCCACTATAATCATTACCTGTGGAAATCGTGGTATGTATGTGTTTCATTGAATTACATGTTACAAGGTGTCTAGAAGAGTTAACATTCACGTAGAGTTTGATCACATTTTTATTTTGCATGTTGTCTTTTTTAGGGTTTTTAGGAATATGTATGAAATATACATATATGAAGTACATTAACACACTGTATTAAACTACTTCAAACATTTTAAAAACCATTACATTTTATTACATTTATTTTTTTTGCTTTTAAAGATAGCCACTGTAAGAAGTAAGTGTATATGCAGAGGTATATCCTGAATAATCACGTAGAAGCCTACTGTTTGTAGTAAAACTACAGAGTGGAATGGCTTTTTGACTGAAGCTTTGTGAAATTGAGATGACTTTTTGAGACATTAGAACTTTAGGTTAAATATCTGATTACATAGAATACAGTGAGTTTTGGGTTTGGGGCTTTTTGTCATTAACAGTGAAGTATCTTTTTGACCAATATAAATATTCATAATTAAGGGTTTGGAATTGCAGGTTCCCACATGTTTACTGACTTAAATATCTAGTCTGTTTTTTTGCAGTTGGACTGCTGATAACCTCAATTTTTGAAGTGTGTATAAAAAAAAGTTAGTGAGAGAGAGCTATATATTTTTTCAATTTATAAGAGAAACCCCAGATCCCTTAGTGGCTTCAAAAAGTTATTAGTTCCAATTAGAATTGCCTCTATTTTAGGAATGGAAAAAGTATCTGAATTCTTGGTCCCTGGGGAAATATGTTTTAAGTCACCATTAAAATGAAGAAGAACTGCTAAAACCGATGATCATTTCCCAGCATCCCAAGACATCCCCTTTTTCCATCTGTATTATCAAAGAGCTTTCACTTACTCAGATTGGAATATTTCAGACTGTAAAAAAGCCTGGTTAAAGCATGTTTGTTGTTTGATGATATAGTACTTAATGAGAAGATACTGGTAAATCAGATCTGTATTTGAGTTTGTTGGGTTTCTAGTAAGAATAGTAACGAAGCCATGAATGTACTTTTTCAACAGAAAGGAACACTTTTTTTTTTCCTGTTGAACAAAAGCCATGATGATTTATTCATAGTTTTCTCTCTTTTTTGTTCATCTTTTTTCTTTCTTTTGTTCTTAGCCACACTGAGACTGATCACCGTTCAGAAGCTAGTGGTATTATTAACCATGGTCTGATTTATTTTCAGATCTCAATAGAGAATGACTACCTAGGCCCCAGAAGAATTGAGAGTCTACAGAAAGAAGATGCTGATTGGCAGAGGAAAGCCCACATGGCTGTACTTTCAATTCAAGATCTTACAGTTAAATACTTTGAAATAACTGCTAAGGCACAGAAAGGTAGTTATTTTCTATTATCCTATACTTGAAATAAAATATCCTCCAAGGTTAATATACGTCATGTTCTGTATTGTACCATGTGGTTTCTTTTTGCCATCAATCCTGTGTGAGGAAAATGCAGTTGTCATTCTCATTTGCTTTTATTTCTGTGTATGTCGAAATCTTTCTCAAATCAGTCTTTACAGAATGCCATCAGAAGCAGTCACAATATCAATTTTTAAATAAAATTTCACAACAAGCTTCACAGTGGGATTTTATTAGTGGCAATTACATTTGCAGAAGATTTAAGAAACATGGAATCCCTAATGGATTCTGTCTTCTGCATTGGATATGGCAGACGACAGTAAGAGTCCATTACTTTTCACTTAGTCTCATTTTCCTTTTTTCACTGCCTTCCAGTAAATGTTTTCATAGCTCCAAGCGCTAAGGAACGACTCAGTTTTACTACTCTGAAAGCAGCTTTGTTTGAAAGTCTTCATAGATAGATCTTTAACAGCAGTTTTACTAAAACGAGACATGCAGTTAAGCAAGGACATATGCCTTTCATAGACATCTGTGTTCTTATCCTTGTATCATTTTAACCTAAATAATCAGTTAATTAGCATAAACAAACCTCAGGGTGCAGTTTTACCTTCTCTGTTTTAGCTTGACTCTGGGCTACTGCTGACAAAAGTTTGTAGTCTCTTTCCCCTGCCTGACTGCAGGTTCCTGTCTCTTTCTTTGTTTTGGTGATAGTGATTGTACAAATAGATGAATGAGCTTTACCCCTGGGAGAAAATCTTTCAAGATGGGTAGGTTTCCTGTCATCTCCCTGAGTAGATCTGCCTTGAGAGAAGTAATCACTTGAAAACAACTAATATCAGTGACAACTCAAGTTCAGGTTTACATGAAACTCCATATTACTTGAAGAAGTGACTAAACTAGTTCAACCATGTTAACTAGAGCAAATTCTAAGTGTATTTAGCTTCTTCTCTGGTATGACAAAGGTGGCAAGTAAAATACTTCATTAGTTAATTAAAAATGTTTTTACAGTTCCTTTCCTTTTTTATTTATTTATTTTTTTGACATAATATTTTCATGTATGGATGTCAGGATTATGGGAAAAAAACAGTGGAAAATGAAATGCCTGGAGATTTTTGATAAATGTACAATGTAGGTGTGCAGGTTGTTTTTTGTTTGCTTTATTTGGCCTCCTGTTGATCATAAGGGAAGGTCATGCGTAGCAAAATAATAACAGATGATAGAGGAAGAAATACATGATTACAATTAAATATCTATTATCTAACAATAGTGATTGGTAGCTTCTGCCACCTGCGGACTGAATGCTACTCTTTATGTGACTTCCATGATTTTTGCTATGCAAACTTAGTTGTGATCAGTATCATGTGATTGTTCTGTATGTTAAAAAATGGTGAAAATCTGAAACATGTTAGCCTAGATTTTTTCAGGAGCTCAGTAAGAGAAATTCCGAGTCAAAGAAGGGAACTATTGCTACTCTGAAGGCTTCATGAAAAGATTCTCATTCATCTCTGTATATCAAAGGCAAATTTTACCTTATTCTCTAATTAATTCATAAAGCAATTTTATTTTTTTATTTTTTTCAACAAAAATAACATTCATTCTTTCTGAATTGCACTTGAGATCAACCTCAAATTCTTGTTTTAAATTGTAATTCTTATTTCATTCTGCCAATTTATGTGAAATTTATGACTGTACTGTAGAATTTGTGAAGGGAAACTGATGATTTCAGTAGCTGATGGTAGAGGCTTTCAGGAGCAGGAGGAATCTGGGATTCACTGTAAGACCACATGGTAACATTAACAAGTATTTTTGTTAAGTCAAAAATTCTTAACTTTTGATTCAGACATTCAGATACTGCATATTCAGAATAGTTCCTCTGAATAACAGAAATTGGAATTATAAAACTGAAATGGTAAGCAAATAGCTAATTACATACCTACATGAATCCTAAAAATGCTTGAAACTTGAATTTGAAGGTTGTTACTTTATAGAATGATTTCTCTGCCAAGAGAACTCTATATTGTTTTGGGTATAAATATGTGTATAGTCTCTACAGTATAGTCATTAGAGAGCTGAAGAGAAGACTGATAAAATGTCTGACTTTTCCCTTCCTTCTTTAGCTGTGTATGACCGAATGCGAGCAGACCAGAAAAAATTTGGTAAGGCAGCATGGGCAGCAGCAGTGGAACGTATGGAAAAGCTTCAGTATGCAGTTTCTAAGGAGACTTTGCAGTTGATGCGCGCTAAAGAAATCTGTTTGGAGCAGAAGAAACATGCATTAAAAGAGGAGGTAATTTTTCATACTGTTATGTAGAAAAATTTAACGTGCAGTTAGATCCTTAGGAGCATTTGTGCACGTGAAAGAAATAAACCAACAGACTTGAAAGTCATTATTTTTCATATTTTTCATAATAAAAGTCTGTATTTTAATTCCCTACATTCTGTCATGTTAAGCAAATGGAATTGTACTGTAGGTGTGGCAGAGTCCTGAGGGGATTTGCTGATGTATCACCAAGCCACTCTTGATGTTTGAAAAGTCATGTTGGTCAAGTGAAGTCCCAGGTGACTGGAAAAAGGGCAGTAAAGCAGTCAAATTAAAAATGACCAAAAGAATGACCCAGGGAACTTCTGACATACTAGCCTTACCTCAGTGCTGGGGAAGATCCAGGAGCAGATCATCCTGGAAACTGTGCATATAGAAAAAAGGGAATTGATATAGGATAACTCAGGCATGTCCAACTTCAGTACAGCCTTTGACATAGTCCCCCATAACACCCTTCTCTCCAAATTGGAAAGTTATGGATTTGGTGAGTAGAATGTTTGTTGGCTGAGGAGCTGGTTGTGAGATAGTACCCAGAGAATGGTGGTCAGTGGCTCAGTGTCTGTATGGCGACTGATGACAAGCAGTGTCCCTCAGGGCTTAGTAGTAGGACCGGTGATCTTTAACACCTTCATCAGAGACACTGACAGTGGGATCAAGTGTGCCCTCAGCAAGTTTGTGGATGATGCCAAGCTGCGTGGTGTATTTGACATGCCTGAGAGGCTGGATGCCATCCAGAGAGACCTAGACAGACTTGAGCCCAGGTGAACCTAATGAGGTTCAGTAAACACAGGCACAGTGTCTTGCACCTGGGTTGCAGCAACTCCGGCTATCAGTACAAGCTGAGAAACATAAGGATGGAGCACAGCTCTACTGAAAAGGATTTGGGAGTACTGGTGGATGGCAAGCTGAACATGATCCAGCAGTGTGCCCTCACAGCCCAGAAAACCAGCTAGAACTTGGACTGCCTCGAAATAAGCATAGTCAGCAGATCAAGGGAGACCCTCTGCTCTGCACTGGTGAGTCCTTATCTTGAGCACCACATCCAGTTGTGGAGTCCTCAGTACAGGAGGTGTGTGATCCCATTGCGCATCCAGAGGTGGGCCACAAAAATGATCCAACACCTCTGTTGCAAGGGTAGGCTGAGGGAACTGGGCTTGTCCAGCCTGGAGAAGACAGGGTTCTAAGGCCACTATCAGTTCTCCCTGGAGTATCTTAAGGGGGGCTAAAAAAAGGAGGGGGACTCTTTAGCAGAGTCTGTTGGAATAGGAGAAGGAGAGGTGGTTTCAAACTAAATGAGAAGAGATTTAGATTGGATATAAAAATTAGATTTAGATTGCACCCTTTTTGCAATAAGGGTGACGAGGCACTCGAGCAGGTTGCCCAGACAGGTGGTAGATTCCCCATCCCTGGAGGCATTCATGGTCAGGGTGAATGGGGTTCAGTGCAGTCTGATCTAGCTGCACTCAAAAGATTCTAAGTTTTGTACCACTTTCTTTCCGTCTTTTCCTGGTAAGGCAAGCAGCATGGCAGCTTTTACAGTTAAAGTGTACAGCTATCCACTAAAATGCAGTTTAAAAAAAAAAAAAAAAAAAGGAAGAGGAGCTGAAATCTGCTGTGTGATTTCCATACCACCTCTCAGGGGCATAAGCACCTTTTTTTCGGAGTAACTTTTGACAGTCCATGTGGAAGATGTCGGCACATTAATAATTATACAGATGAGCAGGCTATTCTTTATGCTAGTATACTTTGATTTTGCTTACCCTGTTTATTAAGGCAGTCTTCCAGAGTGATTGGTACTAGCTGCAGTACTCTTGAGGAAAGAGTACATGCATTAAACTGTGTTTAAATGTCTTAGCAGAGAAAAACATACACAGTGAATTTTATCATTACCTTCTCAAAATAAATATTCACTCTTCAAATATTTATTGGCCAGCAAAATTTCACTGAATTCTGTTTGAAAATGTTTTTCAGAAAGTTCAGGACTTTAACATAGTATAGACTGGTAAGTCTGCAGACAGATCATGTGCCTATTTTATGATCTTCTGTGGAAGACAGAGAACTTCATGTATGATGGAGGGAATGCAAATATGAAAATAAAGAGTACCTCATTACAATTATTTTTTATAGTTGAGATTCATCTTGAGACGTGAGTGGTTACTGAGATGTGAAGAAGCATTTGGGACTAGATAGAGAAATGAGTTTTACTGTAGTATAGAAGGGTGATGGAGGACTCTGAAGTGAAAGGTTAGGAGCTTTCTCAAAAAGAGGAACAAGAAGTGTCTGAGTATGCATCAGCATGATGCTTCAGGATGTCGTATAATGTTGAAGTTTAAAACAAGCTGATCAGGATGATACCAGGACCAACTTCTGTTCTGAAATGCTTTTTATACTGGTTTGAGGATGGAATATCCGTAAGGCTGCATACTTAAGGCTATTACGAAAAATTTATTCTTAGAAACAGTGGCAGTGAATTGGAACAGGATGCCCAGGGAAGTGGTGGAGTTGCTGTCCCTGGATATTTTCAAACAAAGAGTAGATTTGGCACTGAGAGACATGGGTTAGTAGGCATGATGGTGATGGGTCAAAGATTGGACTGGATGATATTAGAGATCTCTTCTGACCTTAGTGATTCTGTGGAGAATTGGATGTGACAAAAGTGACCTGGAATCCTCCATGGTTGGAGAAGGGTTTCAGTCTTACCATAGTTCTCATTTAGTACGTTAATGACACTTTTTTTTTGTCTGGTAAGATGTTTACACTTATATAGAAAGCTACTACATTATCCACACTGCCACAGTATGCCAGTAATTTTCCTCTGTATGTGAGCATTAATAAAATTACTTTCTCTGTGCATAATAGTTCAAAAGGATTTAAATGACTAATTACCAGTGCAGGAGCAGCATCTTTTTTTTGTTTGCTTGTTCTGATACGTTTCCAAATAGCCTGTTGGAAAGCTATTACTACAAGAAGATGGAGATGATCACACTAAAGATTAAAAGATCTTGGTAAAGCCTGCGTAAGTGGTAGACAACAACAACAGTGTTAAAAGGGGGACTCGTGGATTAGCACACAGTTTATTTGTTGCTATAGTACCTTGAGGATCATCACGGGTTTTTTATGATGTCAAAATAATTCATAAATGGTAAAGGTGGGGTATTTTTGTTGTAAAAGCTGATTGAAATGTTGCTGTAGAAGAACTGGGGAAATCTTAGAGATAGGCATAACAGAAACAGAATAAAATTGCAAGGTATGCAGTGACACTGAAGTAAATTCCAAATTAGCAAACTCATGTAGTAACATAGCTATGGAATTGCCAAAGGTGTGCGGTTTCTGGGAACATTTGACATGGTCACGTACCACATCCTTATGTCTAAACTGGGGAGAGTTGGATTTAAAGGTTAGACTGTTTGGTGAATTAAGAGTTGTTTGGATGGCTATAGCTAAAAGAGCCACTGTGGTCAGTGGCTGTATGTTCAGGTGGAGGCTGGTGATTGAGTGATGCTCACTGGGGGTTTTTCTTAAGACTGATGCTCTTCAACATTTTTATCAACAATGTAGACAGTGAGATCAAGTACACCCTCAGCACATTTGCTGGTGACATGAAGCTGAGTGGTGCAGTTGATGTAACAAAAGGAAGGGATGTTATCCAGAGGGATCAGGAGAGGCTTGAAAAATGGGCCCACAAGAAAGTAATGAGGTTCAGCAAGGGCAGTTGTTGCAAGGTGTTGCACTTGGTTCAGGATAATCCCAGATAGGTATACAGACTAGGAGAATATCTCATGTAGAGTAGCCCAGCAGAGAAGAACATGGTGGTAGTGGGGAATGGAAGGCTGGATATGAGCCAGCGCTGCACTTGCAGCCCAGAAGGCCAGCTGTATCCTGGGCTGCGTCAAAAGAGGAGTGGCCAGCAGGGGGAGGGAGGTGGTGTCCCCCTCTGTTCTGCTCTCTTGTGGCCCCACCTTCAGTACTACATCCAGGCCTGAGGCCCCCAGCATAAAACAAGCAAATATGGAACCATTGGAGTGGGTCCAGAGGAGACTTCAAAGATGATCAGAGGGCTGGAGCACCTCCCCTATGAGGAAATGTCAAGACAGCTGGGCTTGTTCATCTTAGAGAAGAGAAAGCTCCAGGGAGACTTCATTGCAGCCTTTCAGTACTTGAAGGGAGTTTACAAACAGGAGGAAGGCAGATTTTTTTCACCTTCTGATAATGAAAGACAAGGAAAATGGCTTTAAACCAAAAGAGAAGAGGTTAAAGTTAGATACTAGGAAGAAGCTCTTTAGTCAGATGTTGGTGAGGCACTGTTGTTCTGCCGAAGTCTGGTGGGTACAGCTCTTAGGTGGTCTGCCTACCAGCAGTACCTGGTATGTACAATTCAGTAGACTCACCCATTTTGTTTGGACAAAACGTGCATCTATGAAGTATAACAAACCCAGCTAGAAAGTCATGTGAAAATTCTCTTATGTTGGTTATGACGTTATTTAATTGGAATTACTTGTTTTTAGGGAAGCCTACCTGATCTCTCACTGTTTGATCCTTTTGAATCTTCATGTATGTGATTTTGTGAATAAAATAATGTAAAACGACTCATGTTAGCAGTCGAAATTCAAGAACAAAGTTATTTTTTTAACATTTTATATCTTTCTCACTGTGATGAAGTCTTAAAAAATAATACATCAAAATTAGTTTTCACTTTTTTCATGTGTAGGCTGTTTGATTACTACTCTAATTGCACATCAGAAATTCCTTGAAGAAGCTGTTCATGTCAGTGATAATGTCTTTGAATTAGGTAGTGTCTTATAAATTTTAATAAAATGCTGACTTTAACATTAATTTAGCTAGGAGAAATGGATATTCTCATAAGTTAGTAAAGTATTGTATATAAAGAAGTTGGGTAACTGAAAGTGACAAGATGCAAAGTTAGAGTCCATATGTAGCTCTTTCAGCTATTTGTGTAGATAATTAGGATTTAAGCGACATTTTAGAAGACTGAATTGAAGTTTAAATTAGGCTAGTTGCTGTTTATTTAACAGTTGAAACTGTTAGCATTATTACTATCAGTATTTTTTTTAATCAAAAGTAGAGTTCTACACAAATTACACATAAAGCTCTCTATTATCCTGTTTAGTACCTCTGTAAATTCCATCTGTTATTCTGAATTTTGTTTGAGGGGAATGATGAAAACTTTCCTTTTGAGGCTGACCAGAGTCTGTTTTTGTGGACTGGTTCCCAAGTCATGTCCTCATGACAGTAAACAGAAACACTAAATCACAGTGAGAATCCTTTGTAATTCAGTAAGTATGTGAAATAGTTTGGACAAATGGAAATGTGTAACTGAACACTTAAAAACCAACAAGTCTTCCTTCGTATTTACGAATCCATAACTAGTCTTGTATTTTTTCTTTTTTATTTTTTCTTTAGTAGTGTGTAGTACAGTTCTAAACATTCACTTCAAAACACTTTACATGTGTAAGGTAAATGGTTAGTGAAATTTTCATGAAAATACATTCCAACAAATTACTGGTTGAGTTCTGTAAATTTTTTTTTGTGTGTTTTGTAATTGTAGAAGTTCTTTCTTTTCTTGTGCAATGAGCTTAAATTAAAAATACTTTTACTTCAATGAATTTGAATGTTTAAGCGTGTCTTGAATTTCATGACTCTTATTTTGCTTTTGCCTGTGTTGAATGCATCAGCAAAAATAAAAAATACCGATTAAGGATTCTATTCAAGGGAACATGAAAAAATATTTCTAGAAAGCAACTTTTTTTTTGTTAGTTAGCAGCAATGTAAATGTGTTAGCAGTGAACAGCAATTTGCTAAAGAAGGATGCCACAAAATATTTTTCAGAAAAATATTTCACCGTAGTAGCTGTCTGTGTATCTTTTTCTCAACCATTTTTCTTTGTGGCAGTTTTTTAGAAAGACTATGTAAAAAAGTAAGATCGGGAAGTCTTCGAAGTATTTAAACATACTTGAATTATTTCTAGTAACAGATTAGGGATGATTCTGCGTTCTTTTCTTTCTGTGTTCAAATTGACAGTGGCAATGAACTGACCTGTTGAATCTGATATTTCTGGCAAAGGGAGAAGTGTTAATTGTGCTGCATACAGCAGTTGTGAAGTTCCTTCTACACTTTTCTTCCGTATTTATCATCAAACAAGAAGGATTGGTTCTTACTGCTGCAGGTGCAGAAAAGGTTACTACAGTGTTGCCAGAATGGGGAGACTTCTACAAGTCTTTTGACAAATGAAATTAAGGCTGTGATGATACACCACAAATACACCAGTGAGAATAAATCTAAGGAAATGTAATGTATGTTGCTCTTTAGAATTTTTTTTAAAAAACAACAAGCAATGTTACCTGTGAATAAATAGATATTGAAAATAAGATTTCTGGCGGTTCAGAGGGAGTAATTGAACAAATTTTCAATAGAAGTTACAAATACACACTTCTGTGGGAGTTTGTTTTTGTTTTGTTTTGTTTTTTTGTTTTTTATTTTCGCAAAAGCAGAATAAGAACTACATTAACAATATGGAAATTATTTTAACTCAATTTATGAAAGCAGTTGCTTTTTTTATTTGTCTGCAGCCATTCTGCACAGTGATGTTAAATGCTTTAAAAAGATTAGGTGAGTGGCAGGATTTTTAATGTATGCTTGTAGGGCTGAGATTTTGTTCTCAGGTGGGCCCTTTATGTTGCAGACACCAGTGCAACTGGAAGAAATTTTGAGCTGCTATAACTTCATAAGCTTATGTAGTTTGTGTCTGTGCAGTCTTTCTGCAATTTCTATGGGCTTAAAATTTGTAAACTTTTTTTTTTTTTTAAATAAAAGTTTCAGTGATTTTAATAGTTTACTCACAAAGCACAACTTCTTAGACATAGTAGAGATTCTTGTTTTGTGGTAGAAGTTTAAATGGTGTTGCATTAATTTGCTGAAAATTGATATATATTTTTTACAGTAAGAGAATCCTTTTAACATGCCAAAGCACAGGAGTGTCTCTTGCAAACTAGCTTCTATAAAAACCAGGAGATTTTGAAGTAGTAGTCTTTTCGCCCTGAAAACTTGCAATCTTTGTTTCATTTACTGCTTTGATAATAATTGGATGTGCATCATTTATTTTAAGATTTATGATAATCACTTAGACTTATTCATCCTTTCTGGTGGATAACTAAAAAAAATATAAATGGATTAGGTAAATGACTTAGTAGAAGAAATTTTAAGAATAGAAATGTTAAGAGTTATTCACAGTTCTTCTATTAGTCTATCAGTTAATCTCAGGCAGAACAAAGTATAATTTAGGGAGCTGTTTCCTCACTGTTAATTAAGGTGTGAAATCCCTTTCAATGGGTCATGATTCAGGTGCTAAGAGCTTGCATACTATTAAAGAGGGGGATGGGATGAAGTAATGAAGTAAAATCAAGGGTGTGTGTGCAACATAAAAGGCAGCTTAAGAAGTCTTAAACTGTAAGCTTTGAGAGAGGCAAATGAAGTATTTTAGGGAAGTGTCACTGTACTGTCTGCTGTATTTCATCTTCCTCGAAATTTGCTGTTATGGTCTTTGTCGAAACAGTAAGGTACTTTTTTGGTTTGATTCAGTACAGGGGTGTTTCTGATCTAGTATGATTACAGTCTAAATTTAGTCTAGGTACATATGATACATTAAACTTAGAAAACTGTTTTGTGGTTATTGACAGCAGTGCTCCCTCAAGAGACCACCAAAGTGAAAAGATCTAGTAGCAAGTTTTGTTTTTTTAATGTATAGTTGGTTGGGTCCTTTATTTTATCTCGGTGTCCCTTTCTAGTGATTCAGTTGCAACCCTATGGTAACTGGATCCCCTTCTGGTAGGATGGTACGATCACAAGTCTTCAGTAAGAATTAGATTTATTTTCATCCTTTTTATCAGAGAAACTGTAAGGGATTAATTTTTGAGGAGATAGAGAGTTTCAATGTGACCGTAGCGCTCCTTCTGTGTACAAGTTGGTAGAGCTGCATGGCTTTGAATTCTCTCTAATGTGAAAACATTTTTCTTGAATATGATCCGATCGGCCAACTATTTAAGTCTTGTTTTGCTGATTACCTGTTTGAAGATAGGAGAATGATCTGAGTTCGTTTTTGGTGTTTCTCATGTCACTTTTTCAGACAAAAGACATAATTACTAAAAAACATATGAAGTTCTTTGTCGTTTGAAAGACTCCAGAAACAAGGCTGCTGTAAGATTCTTTACGTTCTGAGGTGGTAGACCTTGGTATTTTCTTAAATTTTATGGGTGTTTTCCTTCCAAGCTGCAATACTAGATAAGAGTTAGGAGACTGTTTTAACAAATATTTTGGAAAAATAGTATAAAGGGCTTTGGCTTTGTAGATATTCTTCATGTCTGTATTCAAGAATGTTAATAGTGTAACGTTGGAATAGAAAATATAATAAAAACACCCTTGTAAACCTCTTTAGGCTTTTTTTTTAATTTTGAAATAAACTCCTCAATAAAGTTGTCATTATCAGAAATCAGTACATGTAATTTTCCTTGATTCTACCACCTCACCGTTTTTCCCTACTTCAGCCACAGTGACCCTTTTAAGGTAGATGCTGTTATACTTTTTTGGATTGAAGATAATAAAATTGCAGTATCTCTTGAGAGAATCAGGTGGTAGAGTAAGAGTGGTCGGCTTATTTCACACTGCTTACTGTATGATGCTCTGTAGCAGTCAGGAGTAATCTAATATATTGAAAAAAAATGCCTGATAGTGTGTGGCTTATCAAAACTAGCCTTCTGGTCTTGATGCATTCAATTTTAACATGCTGTATTTAGTGTACCAGACTGTATCTAGCTGTAATTATATAATTTGTAGTTGTATTTTGTTTAGCCTGGAAATGTATGTTTATTCTTTTTTTTTCCCTCTTTCCATTTAGATGCAAAGTCTGAAGGGTGGTACAGAAGCCATAGCCCACTTGGATCAGTTAGAAGCTGATTATTATGATCTGCAGCTTCAGTTATATGAAGTGCAGTTTGAGATCTTGAAATATGAAGAGCTGCTGCTGACAGCACAACTTGAAAGCATCAGAAGACTGATATCAGGTGCTTTGTGCGTTTTAACAACATATAATCTGAAAAAGATAATTCTCTTCCTACAGGTCTAGTAAAGCCTGTGGGAATGAATTGTGAACAGTCTCTCTACATAAGTCAAGCTGGATATTCTAACATAACTACTATTAAATTGAGTTTACACTTGTTCATAGGTAATACAGATTCAAGAGTTTTAGTATGATTATCATTGTTTGAAAATGAGCAAATAAGGTTCTGTGTAAGGTTTAGGAAACTAAATTCAGGCAGGAAGAAAAGTCTTTATTGCTGGACTTATGACATAAAGGCCTTCATTCATATTACTTGTTTCTTAAAAGTGACTGGTTTCCAAAAGATTTTCCTTTAAAACACAATTCTTCAGCAAAATCTTGAAGATGCTTTTGTCACAGTCTCACTGCTTTAGAGCAGTGGTGCAAGCCTCTTATTTTCAAACCCTCTTGTATACTTTAGTATTACAGAAATGGTACAAGCAAACTCTACTACATTTTTGAATCCTGTTCTGTCTATGGACCTTCTTGGCTTAATGTTTTTATTCACATAAGCTATGTTTTATTCTTTAGAGCATAGGGCTTATGTAGCAATTTTATCCTTTAAGAATAGGAAAGTATAGAAAAGTCTTTCGAAAGAGAAAAGATTTAAATAATAATATATTATCTTACTTTAAATGGCATTAATAGTCTTTTACTGTCATTAATCAAATACCGGCACTAACATTCTAAAAATGTGATTTATTAGGTTAGAATTCTAGAGAGTCTTATCCTATTCATACAGACTTTCTGTACTTCTTTGTAAGATGCATTTATGGTGGATGCGTTGCCATCAACAGAGAATGTGATAGTTGGTTCCTGTTTTGGATGGGAGGGTGTTAACAGTTGAAAATAACATGGATTAAATCTGAGGGTGAATAATTCTTATCATTTTATTCTAAGTCTGTGTCATTAAAATGTGGAGGTACTTAGCAGATTTTATAGCAATTTGAGAAGTTCAGATGTGTTCAACAGAAATGTTTTGGAACTTTTGATGGGTTTTGCAAGAGAATTTTTTTTCTTTTCCAAACAGCAAAACATTGTTTAGCATGTTGACCTGATGGAATAGTAGGGATCAGCATCAAAGGATGCTTATGAAGGGTGTTAGGAAAAGGTTCTTCACCAGAGGCACTGGAACGGGTTCCCCAGCAGCCCCAAGCTGCTGGAATTTAGAAGGCATTTGGACAGTGGTCTTAAACATAGGGTTTAAATCTTGGGCTGTCCTGTGTGGAGCTGGATTTGGACTTGATGATTCTTATGAGTCCCTTTCAATTCAGGATGTTCTGTGATTCTTTGTTTCATATCTGGTACATTTGACAGTTTAGCAGCTGAGCTGTTAGGGTTTCATTTGTAAACTGCTATCCTTAACTCCTAATGAAATCACATTCTAAAGCATGTGAATTCTTCAATTTTGTAAGTGTGTAGGAAAATCTAATTGTTTTTAGACATAGTTTTGTTTTTACTCACTATTTCAAAGTGAATTCTAATGACTTAATGGCTTTATGTCTGGGTGAAGTTCTATATATTTTTAAACTGTGCACTGCACTCAAGACTTGAATAGGTCTAATGTTTATTGTTCTGGTAGTGCCAAGTCCTGCTCACCTAAGATTATCATTACACAGTCAAAATTTTGTTTGCAGCAGAGATCTTATGCACAAATAATGTGAACTAAGAACCACTTTTGAAATGAACATTGTTCTGAAGACCCTGTCCTCTTCCCCATATAATCTAAGAGCAGAAGGAGGAAAAAGCCACAGTCTTCCTAAGAGTTAGTTGATGAAGGAGAAATGAGGCTTGGTGATACTGTGGAGTAGATAGATACTTGACAGTCATGCTAGCTGTAACTGCCAGTTGAAGTCAGCAGTAACTTGTATTATTTTTGTTATATTACAAGCAATTCCTACTTGCTATGCTAATGAACAAGAAGCCAAGGGAATAAGAAACCTCTTCTGCTTCTTCATCAAAACACTTTGCAAGGATTTGAAATCATCTTTCTTTATTTCTTTGTGAGAAATGAGAAGACACCTTTCAGAACTGAACTGAATGTTACACTGAGTGCTTCTCTCAGGAGGCTAAAAAAACAAATTGTGTTGATAAAAAACAATTAGTAATGACAAGCCTGTAATGTTTTTGAAGGACTGCCTTAAAGTTACCTTTCCACTGCTGCCTCTGAGCACAAGTGGTGACTGGAAAGTTAGAAACTGCCTGAAAGGATTTTTGGTGAAGTGCTGTCTAATTTCCCTTGTAATAGTAGGTTGTGGCAGAGGAATATCATGCTTTAAGACTTCAGTAAGAATCTATACATTCTGAACTTTCTAGTGAAGACAGAGGATGTTACTGTATGGTGTGGGTTCCTTGTATTGGTTAAGTGATCTGAAGATGTGCATGGGTACTGCGATCAAGTTAGTTTACAGACAGAAGTGCAAGTTTTCAGTAGCATTTGTTCTTTAATGTTTGAGCTTACCTGACGAACAAGCTTCTAACCTTTTGATTCTACTCTTCTTCTGAAATGATTGTAGTATCCTTATGAATTAAGTCTTGGTGGCATTGTTATGTAACAAAACAAAATGTTGACCAAAGATGCAATACTGATTAGACTTTTCTTTGTTACTGACATTTTTTTAAAACAGAGAAGAGAGATGAAGTGGTATATTATGACACTTATGAAAGTATGGAAGCAATGCTTGAAAAAGAAGATCCAGCAACATCTGTACACTTGCAAAAAGAGGAGCTCCAAAAGTTGCAACAAAAAATCCGCCAGCTGGAAGCGAGGCGTGGACGTATTTCAGCCAAGAAAGCCTACCTCAGAAATAAAAAGGTACTAATAAATTGCAAAATTCTGTCATTACTAGCAAATTTAATAAAACTTCAGAATCGCATTTTAAAAGATTGTATTACATTAAATGTTCTCCATATCTCAGTTTCTGTGGTTTATATTTACTGTATATTAAACTTTGTTTTAGAATGTAATTAGACAACTAAAGAAGTATGTATAATAAAACTGATATCTTGAGATTCCTTTAAAGTTAAGATAAATTGAATCTTCAATAACATGGAAGTGAAAAAATAGAATTATTTTTAACTTATTGAAATGCTTGCATATTCAGATTCTAGCATGGTTTTTAAGGAGAGGAAATTTATGTGTTGATTTCTACACTGCAGAAGAGAATCTTCACGGATGCTTTCTCATTCATGAGTTATATTTTTATTCCTTACTTTTGCCCTATCTAGTATACGTTCTTAATAGCAAACCTAGTTTTATAAATTATGAATTAATAGGTTCAGTTTCAGTTTTTAATGTATTTCATGGTTGAAATTTTCTGTTCAACGTGTTTTAATACAGTAGAAATTTTGACATGCATGTCAAATGTAGGTAAATATATCATTCCTTTTCCCAGTATGACTTGTTCATTGCTCTCTAGCAGTTGACGGTTATCTCATTAATAAAGCATATTGATATAATTTAATGAGTAGATTGACGTTTTTAGAGAACAATCTAATACTTCCTAAAAAAGATGTTTCCACACCTTTCTATGCATCCTCAACATACAAGTCCTAGATGAGATCCCATTTTAAATTAAGATCTTTATATTTTGGTTTTATATGATTAACAAAATATTGAGAAGGATGATTAAAGAAGCACAGGAAACAACTGTCATCAGATTTTGTTTTTCAGAGGAAGTTGTTTCATCAACCAAGTATTTGAAAATCATGTCTGTTAAGAAGATCATGTATCAACAGCAAATCAATTACTGTATATAGAATAAGACTTTATGTAATGTAAATATAAATTTGACTGTAGTCATTTTCTCTTTCAGAAAGTCTTTCATTGTTTATGGAGTTGATATTCTTTTTCTTATGACACTGTCAAATATTTTTAGCATATCTTTGCTTATAAACTTTTCTTGTAGATTTGTTAGAGGTCTTAATCATTTCTACTTCTGAGTATTGGGCCAGATGTTATTTAAATTTATTGTTTTGCTGTGGTCAGTGTAGCTTCGCTGTACTTTTATTAACTGCTGATATTTTACTAACATGAATATAATCTCTATACTCATGTTTTTTTTACACAGAATCTATTCACATTTGTTAAGCAGTCATTTCCTGAAGTTTCTTTGCCCCGATGACTGTTAGGGGAAGGAAAAAAAAAAAAAAAAAACACTCATTATTTTTCTTGTTTCTTTAAAGTATGTTATGAATTTGTCATGAGATCTCTATTGTTATCCCAGTCTACCCTCTGCTGGCTGCACAGTAGTATTAATTAAGTTATCATATGAAACAAAACTCTATTTTATTATAGAACTAGATTTCTAGCGGTGTTATGGTACTGAAGGTAATCTAGAAGGGGAGTTGAAGGGGCATGGCCAACCTCTTGTCAGTGGTCTGTGGGAACAGGACGAGGAGAAATGACCACAAAGTGGAGCATTGGAAGTTGCGCACCAGTGTGCATGGGAACTTCTTCACAGTGCAGTGACGGAGCACTGGCACAGGCTGCACAGAGAGGTGGTGGAAGTCTCCCTCTGGAGACATTCCAGACCCATCTGGATGCCTACCTGTGCAAATGGGGCTGGGGAGTTCTTTGGTAGGGGATTTGATGAGGTGATCTCTGGAGATCCTTTTGAACCCCTACAATTCGGTGATTCTGTGACTCTGTATCTGGAAAAATTATTTAGAGAACAGAGTTAGGAATAGAATTATTTGACATCCAGTGAATGTGTTCCTTATCCTGAGCAGCAGAGAGAAGAAATCATTTGGTGAAGTTCTTTGGGCCATTCTTACAGTGCAAGCATTGACCTCTAAATCTTCTCCACATGCAATGTCCATTTAATAGGAGAATTTTACTGTTTTGCAAGCACCCAGGTTAAAGCACAGCCCATCTAGAAGCAGGTTTATATACATTTGCAGTAATAGTTAGCATAAGATTACACTGTATGGTTATTTTGTACGCTCTCGTACCATTATTATAACTATTATGTTCTAATGACATAACTACAAAGAAATCTTAAAATATGCTTTCTGCACATACCAAGTTTACTGAATTATAAGAATTTTTAATTGTTACGCTGTTCAATATGAAAGCAGGGTTCACCGTAACTACCTAAATACTACAGTAATACAGACCTCTTTTCACTATGTTACAGATTGCTAGTTTTGTATGCTGTAGCTTATCTACTGTTAGAAGTGGATGAGTTCTCTTTTTCTGTCTTTTGAGTAGAGCTACAGAAACTGGTCAGTTGATGAAAAGCTGCAAGTACATCTAGATAGTTTCTGAAGTTTGTATGGTTGGTCAGCGTCTTTCATGAAGTGTGGCCCTCTAACTGATCGCAGTGACCCCAGTAAAGTTTTTAACAGCCCAAACTGTGAAAGATTGTCACATGTGGCAGGCTATATTCCCAATTATAGAGTCATATAACCCTTATAGTTGAAATAATTTTTTTTAACAAGAATGAGATTATTGATTTATGTTCAACTTGTCATCCACCATAATCATCCAGTTCATTTTCTATGATATTTCCATCTCACTTTTTTTTTCTCATCATCCTTTGCTTGCAGAAGCTTAATGTTGTCTATATAGAACCTTACACTTACCCCTATGAAATTGTAGCCTTTGTTAAGAACATTTTGGTAATTAAGGTGAATCAGAGTTCTAATACTCTGCTGAACTTGTTTTCAGCTCCTCCTATTTGTTGTGGGGTTTTTCTTGGTATTATTTCAAGTCATGCAGAACTAATTAGATTAAAGTAGGTCATTTCTTTATTAGTATGAAGTCAGCACCAGGGATGTTTTTGACCGTCTTATTAGCTTTCTTTACATGTTTAAAATATATTTCATTATTGCTCTTATTTAGAAAGATTTAAATATTGATGCTAAACAGAAAGTTTCAGAAGTGTAGCCCCAGTTAGTTATGAGAATACCTTCCTGCAATTTATATACTGAAGTACTGTTCATACTATTTTTCACTAGTCTTGCCAACATACAAAAAAACAAACAAACCAAGAAATATAGCATACAATCATCTTCACAGAATCATAGGAAGCCTTAGGGTGGAAGGGACCTTTGAAATCATCTAGTTCCAACCACAGTGCCATTTGCTGGCTTGCAAACCACCTGCCCATGACCCCCTCCAACCTGGCATTGAACACCTCCACGGATGAGGCATCCACAGCTTCTCTGGGCAGCCTGTGCCAGTTCCTTACCACCCTCTGAATAAATAATTTCTTCCTAACATCTAACTTCAATCTCTCCTGTCTTAGTTTAAAGCCGTTACACTTGTAAAAAGGAGACCATGTAAAAAGTCCAGCTTATTCCTGTTTATAAGTTCCCCTCAAGTAACTAGAAGGCTACTATGAGGTTTCTCCAGAGCCTTCTCTTCTCCAAGCTGAACAAGTCCAGCTTCTTCAACCTTTCTTGTAGGAGAGGTGCTCCAGGCCTCTGATCATCTTTGTGTCCTCCTCTGGTTCCGCTCCTCACCTGTCTTGTGCTGGGGGCTCCAAGCCTGGATGCAGTCATGCAGGTGGGGTCTCGTGAGGGCAGTGTAGGGGGAGGCAGTCACCTTCCTCTCTGGCTGGCCGCCCCTTTTTTGATGCAGTCCAGGATACTGTTGGCTGTCCTGGCTGCAAGGGCACTGCTGGCACACATCCAACTTCTCATCCACTAGGATCCCCAAATACTTCTTTGCAAGCTTAGTTCCATCTATGAATGGCTTTCCTGATCCATCTCTGTGTGTCTGGACAGCATCCCTGTACTCTTCCCAGACCACACATTTCTACTTTTGCTGCCTGGATGCATCCTTCTTATCCCTCAGTTTGAACAGCAAGGTCTTGCTCAGCCATGTTGATTTCCTGCCTGATTTCTTATGCTGGGAGACAGCCTGTTTTGTTGTTTCCCCAGCAGACATCTGGATTGTTGAAATCCGCCATCATGATGTTAGTGCAATGCCTTTTGTAACAATGAGGCCTTGTCATCAGGCTTCCCTTGATCAAGCGACCGTTAGTAGACCCCAACCACTAGATGTCCTTTATTGGTCTGTCTCCTTCTCTGGAGATAGTTTAAACCTAACTAGTCACTTCTCTGCATAACATGCTCTAGTGAATTTACTTTAGCAAGGCAATTGGGCTGAATGAACTCCACAGGCCCCTTCCAGCCTCTGCGATTCTGTGATACGGTGTAAATGCCTGCTTTTAAACTGTATGTTACAGACACTGACTTAGTATAATAAATGAACCTGTTTGTGCGTGCATAAAATTGTAACAACTTTATTAATGTTTGTGGTTGCAGTTAGTTTATGTAAAAGATGAATGCACAGTTGTAAATGGGAAGCTACCTTGTTCCAGAAACAGAAATACGTAATATATTGGAGTCAGTTATTACCGTGTATACAAACACAAGGAATTGCACAGGAGTTTTGTGAAGTTTTTATCTGATCAGCATTTCTTACCACTTACGTATTCATTCTGTAGAAGGAACTTTTCAAGCAGCCATTGTCTATTCTTTGACAACTAAAAGCAATAGACTTGGGTTTGTTTCTCTAGATATTGTTTACATGTTATAGTTTTATTTGTAAGTTAAATCGACTTTGTTAATTTGTTTGTCTGAAATGGGCTTTGTAATTTTTCTTTTTCTAATTCTTAGTGCTGTTTGCTAAATATTACATTATAAACTGAAAATTGAGATTTGAAGTTCACATTTTATAAGCAACATCTTATGTCTCTACAGGAGATTTGTATTGCAAAGCATAATGAAAAGATACAGCAGCGTCACCAGAGTGAAGAGGAGTACAAAATGCACCACACCGTTCAGCTAGTAAGTTTGAGCTCTCTGCTGTTCAGCTGGCATTTAGATAATAACTTCCATTCCTTGTTATATGTTCATTAGTAGAATACCAGATCAGATTTATCATGTTATGTTGGTAAGGAAGAATGTCTTGCTGTGTTAGGATGTCATTGAACCCAATCAAATAAAGAAAAAAAAATCATTAATACTTGTTTCACAGTCTAAAGTAAATGGGCTGCCCGGGGAGGTGACGGAGTCACCGACCCTGGAGGCGTTCAAGGAACGTTTAGATGTTGCACTGAGGGACATGGTTTAGTGAGAACCACACTGTGATAGGTGGATAGGTGGACTGGATGATCTCGTAGGTCTTTTCCAACTTTGGTGATTCTGTGGTTCTATGATTACTGCTAGGGTTAGGCTGCATGTGGAATTTCTTGCATAGTTCTAGATCTTGCTGCACCTTTCTCTGTGTAGTCTCACTCTGCAGAATAAGCTATGTAGTCCAACTGTTCTGTTGCATATAACAAGCTTTTTTTTTACAGAATATTCCAATTCTGGGCTAGCTCTTCAGTGCTGATGTAATATCAGTATTTATTAAAGATCACTAATGAAGATGCGTTGAAATCTAAGTCTTCTTTATTCAGATTTCAGTTAGATTATTGAAAAGATTCTGGGTTATACTTCTACATTTTTAACATATTTGTCCAGAAGCTCAGCTACATGATTTGTTATGAAAAGGTTTCATTTACTGTACTCTTTCAGGAACTTGTAAGAATAGATTTTTTTTTTTTTCAGTTCTTAAAATAAGGTGAATAATTTTATTTGCTGATTGCAGTCCATGTATCACTCTTAAAAATAAGGAGACTTGACCAGCTCAGTCAGCAGGTCAAGGTAGTTGGTCCTGCCCTTCTCCTCTCTACTGGTAAGATCTTACCTGGAGTACTGCATACTGGTGTGGAGTCCTCAGTACAGGATAGACATCGACCCATTGTGCATCTGGGGAGGGCCACAAAAACGGTACAAGGGATGTAACATGTCTGCTATGAGGACAGGATGGGAGACCTGGGGATGATCAGCCTGGAGAAGGGAAGGCTTCAGGGAGACCTGGTAATGGCCTTTCAATATCTAAAGGGATTGGTTCTGAGAAATGAGACATATGCTTTAGTGGTGTATTTTGTGATAGGTCAAGGGGAAAGGGTTTAAAACTAAAAGATTTAGATGAGATATGAGAAAGCAGTTTTTAACAGTAACAGTTGCAAGGCACTGGAGCAGGCTGCCCCATCATTGGATAAAGTCAAGGTCAGGCTGGGTTCTCTGAGCAATCCTGATCTAGCTCTAACTGGCCCTGTTCAATGCAGGGGGATTGTACTAGATGTCCTTTAGGGCCCTTTTCAACTCAGAAGATTCTATGATTCTGTGATTTTCTTGTCTCTTAAGTATGAAGGGCTTTTTTATTTATTTCATAGGTTTGTTGACTTACGTTATATAGAAAAAACAAGCCTTTATTTGACTGAGAAATAGCCACTATTGTTGCAGAGTAGGTTTTTACTGACACACGCACACACTCACACAGATGCTCTTTGCAGACTGCATATGTAAAATGTAAGTGTGGTGGTAGAACTATACTTTCTTCTTGTTATTAACTTTTCTTTGTATTCTTATAATTTCTTTGCCCCCTTGCTCAGTTTCTTTCTCTTATTGCTTTCCCCTTTTTTCTGTCTCCTGTCTTAACCATTTTCTATGCGTGTACTGCTCTTCCTCTGTCCAATGCATCTGTCTATAACTATCTCATTAGAAAACATGGAAGCTGGTTCTTGGTAAAGAACAACTAACTAACTTATGAAAACAGCAGATAGGCTGACTGCTTTTATGTTGATTGAATAAGGATAAAAGTTCTTGAAGGCAATAACCTGAACTCTTAACAATATGTATCAGTTTTTTTTAGTTGTTTTCGATGCTGTGAGTCTTTTAAGAATTAAGGCTGCTGTTAATTCTTACGAGGTTTTTCTTTTTCAGTTATTTGTTCCATGACATATCATTCTTCTGATAAATTCTGTGCTTATGCATAGAGTGACTTTTGCCATTTGATAATAAGTACCCATTTTCAATGAATTTGACCCAAGTGTTTAATTCAAATAATAAATATCCTAGCTGAAGTTTAGTGAAAGTGGATGACTAGTTAATGGAAGCGGATCCAGATGTGTTTCTCCTGGATTAAGATCTGCAAACAAAAAAACATTACTGTCTTTGCTGCAAGGAAGAACTTCAAACCTTTACTAAAATGATTACAGAAAATCAAGCTAAATTAAATATCCAAGCTTAAGATAGTAAAATTCAAAACTTCAGTTTAATATTGTTGCTGAATGTTATTTATCATCTTTCAAGGTAAAAAACTTCCAGTCCAAATGTTCTAGATCCATACTGCAGTCTTTTTACCAAGCTGCGTATTTCATCGAAGTTACAAAATAGGAAATCTCTACTTTTTTTGAGGGGAAGACAGTAGCAAAGTTTTGAAATTCAGAAATGTGTTTGAGAAATAGAACATCAATTCATTACAGTTATTAGAAGAGTTATTAAAATACAGTATTTTTATGATGTTAAATATTACATCTAAAGCTATGTTTATGTTTTCCATGCATTTTCTCAGAAGCGAGATCAGCTGCAAGATGAAGAGGAAAGAAAGAGCTCCTGGGTTAGTCAGGAACGACAGAAAACACTGGACAGACTTCGCACGTTCAAACAGGTAACAGAAGAAGATTTGTTCTACTTTTATTTTTTATTCTTTTTTACTATTAGTAAAAATTCTTCTACTATAGAGTTAATTACTCTTTGGGAAGTCTATCACTAAGTATGGCACTGGTAGAAGCAACTCTTTCTCACTGTTATGCTATCAGTGCCATAATAAGCTTCTGTTCTCTTACATCTACGCATTATGGCAAGACACTTAATGCTTTCCTAGAAATACAATCTAAATGGCATTTCCTGCAAGGAGCATTGCCATCTGATAAAACTGCATCACTGCTGACTGTTAGCAAATGTCTGTCAATACCTCTCTCTTCCTGTTACAGTGTTAGTATCATAAAATCAACAGAAGATTTCATGAAAGATAGAGAACAAGGAGGGGGATTAAAGTGCATGAAAATGGAGGTTGTATTCATTGGTGAAGAAAATAAGATAGATGTGGGAAGTTTATTTACTGGAAAGCTTTCTTCCTTTGCAGTATGCTTTTCATATCTTTATTTTCTACAAGGCTATTTGATTATCTACATTCTGTAAATTAAAGCAAATATACTTATTCATCCATGGATTAATCAAATTTGAAAAGACATTGAGAAAATAAATTCAGGAACTAAATTAAAAGCACTGGAAATTTAAGAAATGTTTGATAATCTATGAGGACTAACTTTTTAAGTGGTATGATTCACATCTAAAGCCCGTGTTTTAGGCTGGAGTGGACTTTGTTATGGGGAGTGCCTTTAACCAGTGTTAGGGAAGATAAGCAAGAAGGAATTCTCAATTTTACTTCTCAGAAAAAAAGTTTTGAATGTACTGTCTGTTTATTAGTGAAATCCTAATCTTAACATATGTGAATCCCTTGACCAATTATGTATAATTTATGGCTTAACTAAGAATTGAATTAGAAAAATGGATTATATGCGCACAAATGTGAAGATATATTTGCTTTGGTTTTATGTCTAGAGCAAAATGAATGAAAACAGTAGATGAATTCTGCTTGTTGGACATGCAAGCCCTGATGACAAATATTCAGTATCTAAAGTAGTCTGCTACATAAGCTTACCTAATTGTAATTAACTTCTATACTCTAGCGGTACCCTGGCCAAGTAATACTTAAATCGACCAGACTACGACTGGCTCATGCAAGAAGAAAATGTGCAGCCAGCTCACTGTCCTCTGTAGATCAGCCTCAATCTTTGCCAGCAACCATACAAATCCAAGAGAAAAGTGAAGAGGTGGAATTGGAAAATGCAGTTCAGCCTTTGCAAGTGCAGGAATCCACGAGCTTAGAACAACTTCAGGATATCTCGTTACCTCCCAACAGTGTTACATCTGAACTGCCTCAAGTTAGTCCTTCTCCACTCGTCAGTAGGGAGCTACAAACAGAGACTGTTATTACAGTACCACTTCCACCCCCTCTGCCTCCACCACCTCTGCCTCCACCTCCACCTCTGCCCTCCAAGGAAGATACCACCAAATCCTTAGAGAAAAGTGACAGTTTTGTCAAACGTCAGAGTGAAGAGAAGGGAGTCCAGCACACTTCCAGTGTCCCAACAGCATATCTGTTTGACAGCAGTCAACTGGTCAGTGCCAAGAAGAAGCTTAAGAAGACAGGTGACCTAGAAGGTTTACAGAGAAGAAGAGGTAATGTTTGCGTTCCAGTGCATTTAACTGTAAAGTACGTAAATTGCTCTGTTGTACTGCTGTATGGAAAAGTCTGTGCTGTGATTTAGGAATAATCATTAACAGCTTAAAGAATGTTGGCAACTGCTGGCAAACAAATTGTAGGATCCTTATGACGGCATATTATATACAAGCTAATTAAACAGAAAGCAACTAATGGAACTGATTATATGATACACCTTATCAAATCAGCTAGAAAATGGTGCTAAAAGTTGTCTTAAAGAATCCTTTCCTATCTTACTTACAGTTAGCTCCACCTGAGGGTGTAATGTTGTTTTTTCTTAAAACAAGAATTTTACATAATTTATGACCTAATAAATATTGTCTTGGGACATGAGAAGCCTTGAGAATGCTTTCTTCAGAGTTTTTTCAAATTTTCATAGATTTCATATGATTTTCATAGAAATTTTCTAAAGTCATCTTGAGAGCTGAATAAGAATATACACATCTAACTACAGTTGAAAATTAAATTTGTAATAAACCAGCCAAGCATGTAACTTCATTAGGGACTTCACTGGTAAGTAAGTTGGGCACAGGGCTGAGTTGGTAGGTTTGTTACAACTTCACTGAGTGACTCTGCACTATTTGTTTTTAACTGTTTAACCTTTATATCATATATAAAATGGAGAGGTGGCAGCTGGATTTGAACAAATTGATTTTTAGTCAAAATATGCTACATTAAAGTTTTTTTATGAGAATTGGATATGGAATTTTCAAAAACATTGAACTGTTGTACAGAAAGTTGCTGAGAAAGTACCTGAGGTAGACCTTGATTTGCAGTACTGTAACATGAATTTCATTAGAAATTCTGTTAGGGTATGTCAATTACAACTGCAGGAGGCATCCCTCAGTTGATGCTTTTCCTCATCCATATAGAATTGGAGCTACTTTTACCTATCAGACAAGAAACAAGAGTGTTTCTCTTTAATGCTCTTTAAATAACCAAAATACCTTGAAACAACTGGAGAGTTGTAGCATTCTAAGTTCTTATGAGTCTTGCAGATACTAGGTACAGTGTCTCAAGTTCATGATAAACACTGATGCTGCTGTTCTCCATTTTTTTCTCTGTAGCCCCATTTTTTTATTTTTCTGATACCTGCTTTTTTTCCATTTTATATAAAACATATACTGTGTGTGCAACTGGATATACATCATAAAATAACAAATAGAAAATCAAATTATATCTTTCCTCTTAAGAGAAGCAGTAATGTTAGGAGCTGCACACTACCTGCTGCTCTGTGGATGTCAAAAGATAGATGTTCTAAATCTCTAAGCAGCTTCAGAGATGTCAGTCTACAACAGATGAGTGTTTAACAGTCCTCCCTATCTCCTTCAAATGTGCAATCCTTTATATTCTGTCTTTTCCTCATGTCTGTTCCAGTTGTCTGAGCTATTAGTCATTTGGACAAGGTCCACTTTTAAATACAAAGGAGGTTTTAGACAGGAACTGGAGCTGGATATTCATCTGTTGATGTGTGCTGCATTTTGTATGTGCTAGTGTTTGCTAACTAATTTGTACTGTTTATTACACTGAATACTCTGAAATAGAGATATTACCTACCTGTAGCTCTTAAAAGAGCTGAAGCCCATATTTTATTTCTGCAGAATATTAGCTTCAGATTGGTGATAAAGAATGTGTGATAAAGTGTAAACTCTTACTTTTGTCTTCATTAATTTAAAAAAAAAAAAAAGTAATTTATACAGGCACGTTGTAAGCAGGTGCTTATACATATCTTAATCCAAAGGAGCAGGAAAATGCATCATGTGGCAGTTGGCTGTGCCACTTTCCTCACTGGCATGCATTAGTACTTATACAGTAGGTAAAATTGCCCACAGAATGTAAGTGCAGAAAGTACAGATTCTTCTCTGCTCTTGCATTCCTGTTGCTGCACAATCTAGTATCTGCTAATTGCATAAGTTTCCAAGTCAAGAAATACAAAGTAATACATGCTTTCATTATATTTTACTCATCGCAGATATTTTGATTTTCCTGACTTGTAACAAGAAAGCCATCTTCAAAAGTTTTACTACTTAACTATTGTTACTTCATTTCAGAAGTTATAATTGTTTTTCTAGTCTAGTTTTGACCAGGTAACAGGGAAGATAAATTTGGAAGCTAGTACAAAAATAGAGCTACAGAATGATAAAATTGAAACAGCAGTTTCCTTTACAATTATGCTGTGGGGCTATTACATTAATTGTATACGGATACTTTGGGTTGTGTAGGAAACATAAATAGATACTGAATAAATTCAGTAAAAATGATACTGAGTATATTTTTATTTTACTGCAGTGAGTTCTCCAATGGATGAAGTGCTGGCTTCTTTGAAGCGTGGGAGCTTTCACTTAAGAAAAGTGGAGCAGAGAAGTCTCCCTCCTTTTCCTGATGAAGATGATAGCAATAACATCTTGGCACAGATCAGGAAAGGGGTGAAACTGAAGAAAGTGCAGAAAGATGTGTTGAGAGAATCCTTTACAATTCTGCCTGATACTGACCCTCTGACAAGGAGCATCCATGAAGCATTACGACGAATTAAGGAAGCATCGCCTGAATCAGAGGATGAAGAGGAGAGTTTGCCTTGCACAGACTGGGAAAATTAACCTGTAATTAAATTCATTTAAAATACATACGTATTTCTTCAACACTTTTTTATAACAACAGCTGCTAAGCCTCAGGTTGTGCATTATAGGATACGTAGTATGAATGTGACTAAACTGTGTGATAAAACATGCACTTAGGAATTTAGTATCACTGACTTTTTAAAGCAATTTAGGGTTTGTATTAAGGAAAAGTTTTTTAAGTCAACATCTTAGTCTGTTATTGTTTGATTACTTTTGCTGAATAGTGACAGGACAGCTACTATAAAAAGCTTTGTTTCATTAGGAAATGAAGAGACTGCAGCTTTAGAACTTTAAAAACCTTTTAAGTAGCAAAGCAAAAGCAGCACAATCACTCTTGGACATATGCTATCATTATTTTCTGATTCCTTCTGTCCTTTTAAAAAATGTAGTATTTACCACTTCAGGCTGCATAGCTCCAAGTCAAGGATTCTGGATTTGACTGCTGAGCACATTGAAATCTCACTGGCTACCCTGTGTGACTGACTCTTTAATAGCTTGGTTTCAGTCTGTGAACATTCTGAATTTCCAGACTATAAGCATTAAAGATACAATTTGTACTTCTGCTCTTTACATAAATTCCGTAAACTTACCTTATATTAGGCTACAGTGCCTGAGAGTACATGCATTAGACTTCTGCACATGAAGTTAGTTGTTTCAGAACAAAACAGAGATTGGCATTACATTCTGAAATTAGGGCTGTGTCAGCCTTAATTTTTGATTACAACAACTGCATACAGCCCTGTTCTTCTGGGGTGTTTTTTTTTTCTGTTACTGACATGTGGTTGAGCTTAAGTCTGAATGAAAGGTCTTCCTAAATTTATTTGTGAGTATTTTAAAATCTGGAGAGAAGAGAGGTGACAATCTCTTAAATATATATATAAATTCTGTTTAGAAATCAAAGGCTATTTCAAGAGTATGAAGGCTATGGAAGATAAATATTTATAATCCATGTAACACAGCTAGTAGTAGGAAAAAGAACCTATTTTGATGCTTTCCATCAGGCAGTTCTATACTGATTAGTTTTTATCAGTTGTTGCTGTTCAACCACAGTAAAGTGTTAGGGCTGTTTAAAGTGTGTTGGTGATGTAGCACCATCTGTGGCATGTTAACGTGATTATAGAATACTGTGTTTCAAATTGTACATTGATATGCTATTTTCAAATAGCTATATTTAAAACTTTTAGAAAGGAAAGTAAATTTTGCGTTTATTTCCCTGTGAAGTAGCTACCAGCCACACTAGTGATTTACTACTGTTTAACTGTGGCATTTTCCTTCTATACCAAAGATATTAATAGTTTTGAAATTGAAAATCCAGCAGTGGAAGTGCAGTAAACTCTTTCTGAAACTCAAAGTTCTATATTTTGCATTCTGAAAACTCCCGCTATCACAGACCTTTAGAAATCAAGTCATAGGTGTAAGAAAAGACTTGCCTTGGAATTAAATTTGTTTTCTCAGTGCAGTTATTTTCTGTTTTCTTGATCACATAGCAAGAATATTATCTAACACTAAAGAACACTTATAGATATGTACATATATTCAAAGTCACTTCTGGATATATATGTATGTGGATATATATATACATATATCCAGAAGTGACTTTGAATTTTTTTTAATCTAATTGGTGAATTCTCCCTTGAAACTGTATCCTCACAGAAGTCTTACAAGTACATTGCTGTACAATATAACTCAACATTTTTTTCATTAACTGTTACAGATTTTTAGATGCATTTCAGAGTGTTGGTAGAAAATCACTGCTATGAAGTGCCTGTAGTGCACCAATTCACATCACCTTTCAAAGCAGCACTGAACTGAAGTATCCTGTCAGTTTGCAGCTATGGCCTTTTCCCATTTTGAGGATGCAATTCTGCCAAACACTGAGATCCCATGAAATCAGTTGTACCTAAAGCAGAGTGCAGTGTTGGAGTTCTGAGTGTGTGCTACTTGGAGTTTTTCACCCATCCAGAACCTCCTTTCTCTTGCCATTATCATACTCTATTAAGAAAACCATCCTCTTCTCATGAGATGAGATTTAAACAGACAGATTTGATTGAAGAACAGTTGTACTAAATAGCTAGCAGGTCAGAAATGAAAATCTGGCCCATGTTATCCAAGCATGTGAAGTAATCTGCTAGAATAGGAAGTCTGAAACAAAATCCATTTGAAATTCAGAGGAATAAATAATTTTCACATAGATGAGTGGTTTAACATATAGTCTGATTACAGAAGAAGAATAGAAAAAGTTGAAAAACTTGCAGAATAGTATTTTGTTTTTACTATTATCAGTTATTACTGAAATCAGCTTGATACCATGCTTTATTAAAAAAGGATTGATGTATTAATTTGTATCTGTAAGATCTGCATATCCAAAAGCAGTTGCATAGGAATTTTAGGTCCAAAACAGTTATATAAAAGTATTTTGGCAGCTGCATTATTAAGCTGAATTTTGCTTAGAATGTACACATCCTTATAGGCTAACTGTAATATGATTATTTGCCTTAAGAATGACAGATAAATCTATAATATGTTTATCAAATGCCAAAAAGTGTCTTAGAATATGCATAGTAGAGGAAGGAGTATTAATGTACACTAATTTTCTTAACTGTTGACATTTGAAGATAATAGTATTTAACTTCTGCAGGAGATCTAGTCATATCTTGTGTTAACTCCCGTGTGAGTTAAATTCTGTCTAAAGTTTATGTGATTACCTTTTTTTATTTTTTTAAGAGTATTTCCTTCCATACCTCATTCTAAGCCATGTACACTAATGCTGAGGCATTCTGTGTTTCTGAGGTACAGGTGGACAAGCAGCATAAAGATGCAGTGGATTCTCTGTGGGTAAAAAAACAAAACAAGATTTTTGGTTATCAGAAGTATCCCAAGCATTTATAGGATACAAGATGGCAATAGTACATTCAGAGTACTGTAAATAGTTGCAAAGCCTGGGTTCCTGGGAGTGATGGATAGAGTAGCCAGGTGAAGAATTCATCTTCTGTTCTCTACAGCCTTCTAATTCAGGGCTTCTTCATGCTCAGATCAGTGCTCAGTGCAAAAGTACCAGAAGGAAAAGGAGACCTGTACACACTGTGTGTTAAGGTGTTGTTAGTCTGGCAGCAGTGTTGCCCTGGGAACAGAGAGAATCAAGGGGTTTTTTTAGACTAAGATTAGTATTGCATGTTGGACTTGCTTAATACATTGATCAGAGAGGACTTGTAAAGCTCTTTAGCTTTTCAGATGTTCCCTTTTTTTTTTTCCCAAACAGGTGATATACAGCCACTGAAGTCAGAAAAGAAACCCCAGTTGAAGATCACTTTTCCTCTTCATTTTGAAAATTCAGAGCCAGCCAGCAGTTTTGACCGTCAGTTCCACAGGTGGCTTTCTTTCACAAAGAAATACTCTTTCTTTGGCAAAAGATTCAGCATCTGGAAAAAATGGCTTGAAATGTAAATTTTTCAGGTCACTTTTTTCTTCACATTCTAATAATTTTGGTTTGAGTAGAAAGTTAAGTTACATCAACATGCATTTTATATAATCAAGAATGCCTGACTCGAGCACTTTTCATTTTTGTGTTAGTAATGTATGGCCAGTTAAGTGGAGAGAGCATTTTAAGCTGGGAGAATACTTGGCTGTTAAAGGAACTGTGTGATATGGCTGAAGCAACGAAACAGTTATGAAATCTTTCCCTTCACTGCACTGAATATATCATCTGCTTGAAAAGCAGTTAAGAAGGTCCTCGCAGAAAAGCTAGCACTGACATTACAGAAAGAGCAGAATTCCTTGTTGCACCACAGTAGCTGAAATTCAGTAATGACTTTCTACTTAGTTTGAAGACGTGTATGTCAGTATGAAAAATGGCGAGTGACCACAATGTAATGAGAAATAGGAGCTGAATTCAGTACATATTTTAAGAATGTGTTTCCAGCACGGTGCTTTTATAGCAAGACATACTGGCAGACCCTTTTTAGAAGGTCATTTGTAGTCTTAAACTTTTCTAACATAGACATTTCCATGCCTTTTTAGAATAATACTCAGCTACATTAAACCAAGTATACTTTATCATTTGTTGTAAGAAGCAATATTTTGTAATTTCATACTTAAAATTATTTTTCTGTTTGGTTTAAAAGGCTTTGTTTGAATACAGTAAGCAGCCTTCTAAAAAGATCAAAGCATTTAAACATATTTGATACTTCATTTTTGAAGATGTGCTTCTCTTGCTTTCTTTTGTTATTCTCTTCAGTGGCTGCAGAAATATTTGTATTTCATATTCAAAAACCTGCTGGCTGCAAAAAAAACAAGTCCCCTTTTGTTTGTGACCATTTTTAATTTTTTTTTTTTTTTAAATAAGGAAAGTTGCAACTTCCTCTGCAGTGAGTACCTAGAAGTAATCCTAAGCTTCATGGCTGATGGCTGCAGACAGCTGCACTTAGAATGTGTATCACTAGTGTAAGAGGTGTCAGTAGAGAGAGAGAGTGAGTCTTGGAAGATCCAGAAGCTCCATGTGATACTACAGTCAACCTGTTAAAATGTTAAGAAAGCTAAATTGTCACCAGCATTCTTCATTCATTGGTGTGACATGACCTGTGTTTGAGAAGCACGCGGTCTGTGTCCTCGTTGTAGTATGTTACTTTCACCATTCCTCTTGTAAAATCAAACTATTATGGGGATAGTGTTTTCTTTCTTAGAGTGGAGTTATGCTTTGCTGCTGTCATACAATGGAACGTGTACTGTGTCAGTGTTCCTGACAGGAGATTGCATGTCTTGCCATTTTTGTAAATAGGAACAGGAGCGCCCACCTTAGTAACAGGTTACATACACCTGCAGGAACCTCAGAGGTCGGACCCTTCAGCTGTTGTCCTGTGGCTGTCCTGAAATTAAAGCTCAATCAGATGTCTCAGAAGGATGTCACAGTACCCTTGCTATTGACAGGCAGTTTCTTAACCTTGTTGCCTTATTTATAGTAGGTGAACATTCATTCTTAAAGCACCCATGAGTAGTGTTATTTCGGAGCTGTATTGATTTTGCTGTATGTATTACTTGTAAGGTCTGTGTGCTTCTCTCCTGAGATCAGTTCTATGGCACACTAGATACTGACTTTCCAAGAACTTAAAACTACAAGGCATATTTTTCATAAACTGCTTTTCTGAACTCATTTAATGGTGTGGTTGTAAGCTAACACTGTGCTCATGCAGCAATAACAGTGATTTCAAAATTTTTCAAAATTTATCAAAATCACTGGGCATTGCCTGTACTGTTAGGGGTGTATTTTTGCTCTGCATTTGTCTGCACTTCCAGTCACACCACAGTTTGAAACTAATTTCTTGACCATAGCACAAAGCAGAATTTGTCGTAGAGTGGTAATGCAGATTATACACTTCATCTGAAGCTTAGTGCTACGTAAATAGTGGTGATTGAGCAACCATGTCATTTTTTCCTATTTTCCAGCCTACATTTTCATTCCTTACAGTATGCATATGGGATTCTAGCAAAATTTGAGGTCAGGAGAAAATATCATAGTTTTGAGATATAGGTGCAACGGTTCCTTTGCACAGTGTTTGTGTCTACCATTCTGTTGTGAGAAATATAAGTAGCTCAATGCTTTACTGTACTGCAGCTTTACAGATTTATTTGCTGTGTGGTCTGTCAATTTTGCCTTGAATGTGTGCATGATTGAGAAAAATTACTGTCCTTAATCTGGTTTATATTTAGTTGAAATCTTAGATTCCTGTAATAGCTTAGTTGATAGAAGTGGATTTATCGTAGGAGCAAGTATTTTATGTGCACACAAAGAGTAGTTGTTGTGCTGAGCATAGCAGCTTATATCAGTTCCAGAACTGCCATCCTCCACATGGAATGAAAATGGTATTTTCCCCCACATGCTGCTAAAACAGAAACAAAGGAAAACAAAAAGAAATCCTAGATTTTAATCTTAAACAAGTCACTAGATGTCACAATTTCACGTTCCCCACTGTGATACAGAAATTTTGTATACGTAGTGTGCGGACTAATGCATCAATCTTCCCATCCTTCTCTGCAACACCACATTTTGCAGTGGGGTGGCGGGAGCAGTGAACAGGAGGAGTGTGGTCACAGGAACCTTACAGGAGTTCTGACAATCCTGCAGATTTGGCTCCTCCAAAGCTGAAAGAAGCTAACGAATGTGTTGGCCCTTGAGAAATCATAGCATCACTACAGAAAAATCACTTAGGCATATGCAAGGAAAGAGAACCTCCATGAAAAAGGCCTTTCTATGTATTACTGATATTTTTCCTTTCTGGCTGGACTTCTCTGTGGTGGGTGCATCCATCTGTTGCTTCTTGTTTATCCAAAGCAGTCTTTCCACTCTCATGCTTCTTCCATCTTTAGGAACTTCCTTTCGTGGCTCTGGTTAAAACTGTTTTATATTGTATGACTGATTCACTGTGGTAAGGAGTCAGAGTGTATATTTATTGTACAAATGCATATCTGAGGACTGAAACACCTATGAGTGAGAACAAGAAATGAGAAACGGAACTAGTAATTAGATAACCAAAACGTCAGGCAAATAGGAAGGCCTTCCTCAGAAACAGAATCTGCATCAACGTGAATTTCATCCTCTCGTTCACAGAGGTTCCAGATCCTTTAAAAATGACCAATATTCTTAGTTTGTTAGCTTTCTATTCATGTCGTAATTAAAGTTATTTTCCTTAAGTATCACTTTTAAGGTTTTCTAAAAACTGACAGTCTGCGTCCTACACCAGACACCTGTAAAATAACTTAGTATAACTATATATTGTGTTTTTTTTGTGGCTGCATTGGGGATAGAACTCAACATACTTCACTATGTTATTTGTAAAGAATCATTTTGATATATAAGCACTATATTCTGTAATGTCTAATATTAAAGCAATGACAGATGTGTTGTTGAAATGCAACTTACTGAGAGGAGGGGGCAGGGACTGTCGGTGGTCAGCATTCCCCTCGCTCGTTTGTTGCACTGAGTTTCAAGAGTGTAATTTGTGAATCGATTTTGTTCACATGTGTAATCAGATTTTATTTTCATTGTAATGCTTATGTAATTAACTTACCCGTGTATATTTCTGGTAATGATTCCATAAGCATGGACAATATATTGTTATGTTTAGCACTACGGAATTAACGTTAAGAACAAGCGAAGCTTATTGCAAAGCAAAGGAGCAAAGAGAGCACCTTACTGGGAGGGCACGCTGTGGAGTCAGCGCTGCGGGGCCGACAGGAGGTCATTCCAAACTTGACTGCAAATTGCTCTTCAGTGTAGTAAGCACATTGACACACTGCTGCCGGTGCTGTCAGAAGCACAGCGGTGGCTGTTTTTAACCTATAAATATACTGTAATTTAAAATTTTCCTATAAAATGAGTTTATATTTAATTGCTGCCTAATACATGTACTTAAAATTAGGATTTTTAGCAGGGCTGAGGGCGGGTGGGTGTGCCTGTGTATTTCTGGGAGGGGCTGTTGTATATACATTTCTTTGCACTTCCTGTTCAGTTTAACTGTTAACCCAAACCCAGCTCTGACTGCGACATTTATGTACTTTATTGTGATGGAGGTCCATCTTCTGTGGCCCCAAGCTTCAGCGTTTAACAGAAAAGGTCTTTCCATTCAAATGTGAATACTCTGGTGTACCTCTAACGTGGAAATGACCGGGCAATGAATTTTACTCTGCTGAGCTTAAGGTGACTGTAGAGTATTATTTAAAGCCAGTACCTGAAGCTGTTAACCAGCATTTGGAAAGAGTCAGAGGGACAATTGCCTTTTGGTGAGTGCAGCCCTAACTCTGCAGCGCCGTCACTGCAGAGACTGTTACCTGTTCCGTACTGTTTTGCCTTAGGTGGCTTTGACTTTCAGATCCTTTCAGGAGCACTTTTGATTTCTGAACTGTGGAACAGGTGTTGGGGATCGGGGACACTCACTCAACGTCTCCCAGCGTGTTACTGTGCTTGCTGTATGTGTTGGATTTAGTCTTACGTATTTACAGATACATCGTCATGAGATTTAAGGAATTCGGATGGCTGCGGATTGTCTCGCACGATTGACATTGGTAAAGGTTAATGATGTTAACTTTTTTTTTTAAAAAAACCTGTTGAATAAATGAGAAATAATCAAAACCAGTTTTCCGTTCACTAGCTTTGTGCAATATTATTGGTAGAATTGAACACTAGTGCTTGGCAGCAAGGAAGCCCTTTAACACCGTGTATACAAAGAAGACATGTTAAGTGCGTGCGTTATTGTAAATGACTGCAGATCTGCTATCTCTAAAAATGCTCAAGGCTATAAGGTATTAGGCAACAAGCATCTCCTAAAATAAAGAGGATGAACTAAGTAAACATTTCCAGTAATACCTAAAAACTAAAACAATGGTAACTCTGCCTTTTGCTTTTCTTTTCCTTAGTGCAGTTTCCCTGCCATGCATGTTTATTGCTGTGTATTTTGTTTTTATTACCATGACTCGGGAGTTTAATCCTGTACGTACACAAAGTACTGAACTCACCTTCTTGTACATGCAATGTAACATCATACTCACAGTTTTGGTGCTTAAAAATGATTCCTTTTTTCTTTATTAAAGGATATTTATTTGACCACTGTTTCATTTGAGTACATAGCAATGTTGAAAAAAATAAAAATAGCGCAGTATGGTTCCTACAAAAAAAAAAAAAAATCATCCATTGTTAAGTTTCTGTTGTTCCTCTGAGTTCCTCAAGTTGCCCATCTGCTACGAATGGCAGACAGCAGTGCCTGAGCTGCACTGCTGCAGGAACTGTCGTACTGATGTAGTATCTTCGTAAACTGCTGCCAAAATAAATCAGGTATCATAGGAGAACTTTGCTCTTCAGTAGTGCAGGGTAATTGAACTTAAGTGCAAGCAGAAAACTAGTTGTCGTCACTTAGTGAAAGGACAAATACCTTTATGAAATGCACAGACGTTTAAACTCAGGCTGCTCAGATCCCTGTGAGACTCATGTGTCTCAGAGCTCCCTGGTGGTGGTGCCATTGCATGGGGGCAGAGCAGCCTCCAGCTGTGTGCTACGTGTAAAAATGCAAGGGGTGGTGGAGAGAGGCAGTGGGGCTGGAAATATCTGGCTTCACTCCTTGCTTGCTTCTCTTTTTTTTGTTTTTTTCTTTTTTTTGTTGTGGCCTCACACTGCAGTTTCAGGTTGGATATTAGGAAAAATTTCTTCTCTGAGTTGGTGGTGCATTGGCATGGGCTGCCAAGGCAGCTGGTGGAGTCACCATCCCTGGAGGTGTTTCAGGACAGGGCAGAGGTAGCACTTAGGGACGTGGGTTAGTGCTGTACTTAGGGGGCTTTGTTGCCATCAGCAGTGTCTGCTTTGGTATCAGAGGGAGCAGATAAGAGGCTACTTTTCTGTCACTTGTAAGGCTATTCCTGTGGGCTGGCAGTAGGTCCAGTGCTCGCACCGCATCTACAAATCAGAGAATGGACCTGGATGCAGCAGTGATACACAGAGTAAGGCCCATATGTCTGCACAACACACGGGGGAGATGGGAACTGGGGCAGAACTGTCTTTTTTCATGTCATATGTCAGATGGAAAGGTACATTGTCAATAAATACCACTGGGCCACAATCCACCTCACACTTAACAAGCAACACCTGTCTGACAGCACTCACTGATGCTTGGGGTTTACTCCTGCTCCAGCAGCCAGCACTCAGCAGAGGGGCCGTGGGGAAGGAGAGACTTAAACACATGGAGTGAGTTTTCCAGAGCTCTTTTTCTGACATTTTTTGAGATGCCAGCATCTCAAGATGCTTCCTCAGCACTGCTCGCTGCTATCTCCCATTCTGCAGGTTTTCCCTTCCTGTTGCAGGAGGAAGGAGGCAGCACAGAGAGCCCATCTGGGCCTAATGCTGTAAAGTTTTGTGCCACGCTTTTATCTGTCGGGACAGAGAAATATCATTAACTGAATTATAATCTTCTCTGTGAAACTCAGATGGATCCCACAGGCTGCGCAACTTGCAAGCATCTCTCTGCTGGTACTGCACAATAGCAGGCGATACTCCAGGGGCATTATCCAGAATGTTACCAGCACAGCCTCGTTCAACTGTGGCAGCAGGCATCAAGTTTTCCATTGGCAGAATTGGGAACCCACCACCTCGTTGCTGCCATGCTATTCCCCTCTCCCCCTTGTTCTGATACTCAGGTCTGTCTCTTTCTCGTGAGTTTGTGCAAACCTTCATCTCAACTCAGCTTTCACTAGCACACCTCCCTCAGCACAGCACCTTGGCGCCAGGGCAGCTGGACAGAGCTGCTGCCTGTCTTCATTACAGGTGCACTCCTCCTTAATCAGCCAGAACTCTGGCAGCAACAAAAATAATTACACTCCAGATCAGCCCCTGTATCCACCACCTTCTCCCTTCCACCCCACAGTAACCATGCGCAGTCTGTGATGTGTGTGGGGGCATGTGCAGAGATAACTGCTTCTTGTCACTCTTCTCACCACATGGACTTCATGTCTCCAGAACATCTCACTATGTGTGTCCTGCATTGCTTGTGTGAGGCCAAGAACATCCATGGTCTTTCAAACATCATTTATTCTTCAGTTCATTTTTTAATCTTTCCTTCTAACTTGCAACACAATCCCTCTGCATATTGCTATTTGAAATTCACAGGAATACGAAACTTGAAGAATCATGCAATTCATACAAAACATTTATATTGGCTACACTTTTTCTTCATATTTTATTTCAATCCCCATTAAATTCCAGCAGGAATGTATCTGAGCTCTGAGTGTACAAAGTCATCAGCGCATGCTCTTACTGCCATGCATGTTACCCGCACAGTGTAGACATAACGGATGCTCTATGAACTGACTAAATGGGAAGCACCATGAGGCAATGGCCACTCTTTTCCCACCCCCTTGCTTGCTGTGAGTAAACGGACATCTGGAGCAGATGGACACCCACCCACAACGAACAACTTGACAAGCCCCGCCATGCTGCGACAGGCTTTTAAAGGCATGTTGGGAAAAAATAAAATAAAAAATGGCCTTGAATAGACATTCATCAATAAACTGCACAGCCTGCCTACCCCCTTGTCGCAGGAGCACATACACCTGCCACCTCTGCACCAACTTGCAGCAGCCCACTCTCATGCCCACCACCGCCTCTCCTGTGCTCGCCTTTGTGGTGTTGGCCACCTTCTCCAGAGCACAAGGCAGCAGATGGGGCCCAGGGAAGCAATGTGCTGGTGGAGTCATTCAGCACGTGCACGTTGTGAGTGATGCTAAAGGTAAAACCAGGGCAAATTTCTGTTCAGGATATGAAATTTTGTCACTTAAAAAAGTCCAGTGTGTCTGCTCATGTTATGTTCAGGGGAAAGCAGCTGAAGGTTGCCTGCCAGGACGTGCTTTGCTCAGATGTGTAAACAATCCTATCTTATATCTGAAACACTAAAAACCAGTTGTGGTCCCAAGTCAACACTTGGTCACACTTCACAGAAAAAAAAAACCTTCGAGTCTTCAGTACTCAGTCTCAATTTGCAGTAAGAAATGTCGCACAGATATCCAACCAGCATTTGTCAAGTCTGCACCATCAGCAGTTTGGAGTAGACTCGTGTGCTGTTCCAGTCACCAGCAGGCCCTCCCTGCACTGGACACACCAACTGCCTTCAGAGAGTCCTCAGCAACTGCCAAGTCTCAGGGATGCTCCTAAGTAAGTGGCCATGGGCACTGTCTGTACCAGTCTGTACCAGCTTGTTTAAACTGAATGCACAACTTCAATCCTGTGCCCTTTGGAGTTCGACCTGCGGAAGGGACCCACCTGTTCCCCAGGAGGTTGTTATTTTTTCCCTTATCCCCTCTACCTGTCACTGGCATAGCAAACCATNCTTCAGTGCCTCTCCAGCTCCTCGGGATTCAGCAATGTCCAGGGACAACCAGCAGTGTGCCCCAGACGCACACCTATCTGCCTTCTGTGTGACTCTAAGGTTGCATTTGTGGAAATAACATCCATGACAAAAAATGTAAAATGTAATAAAAACAGGATAAAAGGGATTTAGGACATGTAGGTTCCAGTGATAACAGAAACCACCACCGCAAAAAAAAAAAATAAATAAAAATAAACAAATAAAAAAAATAAAGAAATCATGATCTCTTTTTCTTTCAAAGAGGTGAGTGCTTGCTGCTGTGCTGCTCTTAGAGCTGCAAACCAAAACTTCCCCTCCATTTCTGCCCCTGTATGCCAACAGTGTGGAGCAAAAGGGCTGCTGATAATGGAAGGAATGCAGGAAGGGCCTTCAGCCACTGCCATGACTAACACCAGCACTGGACCTCGGGGCCAGAGGAGGTCAGAAGAATGGCAGGAACGGGGTTTGCGGATTGACAGGATTTTGGCTTTGGTTACAAAGCACAACTGTAATGCTGCCTTTGAGGAGCCTGCAGCAGTTTTTGGGCAAGCCAGATGTGCTCAGCATCGTTCAGGTGTTCTCTTCTCCGCTGTGCAAGATTTTCTCACCTATCTCACAGCTGGTGGTGCTGCAAAAGGGAATCCTTTTGACAGCTATACATTTCTCCCCAAAAATCTCTGACATCTTTGATGGTTCCTCCCGCTTCCCAGGCCTATCAGCCTAACAGCCAGCATTTGAAAATGCCACGGGCTACTGGATGTACTGCTCCGGCTAATCTGAGCGCGTGCTAGAGCAGGCAGGGGGAGAAAGTGGGATAAACTGCGCTGGTTTCTTTGGTCCTAGGATGAGCTGCGGAGGCAGCACCGACAGCTGCAAGTCCCTGAGAGGCTGTGAGACCCAGGAGGTGTGGCAGGAGCTGCGGCACCGCACCGCCACAGGCTGACGCCAGGGGCCAGCCAGCGCTGCCTCTCGTTCTCAAACACGGAACAGAACGTGTGAAATCCGTCACACTTGTCAGGAGCAAATCGAGAAAGAATAGGAACTAACTGCGTCAAGAAAAGCACAGGTTTTAGGAGATACCTATTGTTCTGTGGTATGTTCTCTGCTTAGCACCATTCAGAGGTAGTGCACATGTGCAGCATTGCTACGAAAATGTAAACGACAATCTGAGCAGCGCTGTGCACAGCCAGGCCCACCTCCTCACAAACCACCGGTGTGAAACCACGCACTCCAGTTGGCATGCTCACCTACTGACACTGCACACGTTTGGCTGGAGTTCCTTGATGGTTTTTTTGTTTTGTTTTGTTTTGTCATTCCCCTTTTGATACCCGGACCTAATCTCTACTAATATTTGGCCTCAAGATCCAAGATTTTCTCATCAATCAAATCAAGCAAGCGCCTTTACTTACACCCAGCGTTCTGCAGAGATTTAAGGTCTGCGACATTTTTCCATTTCCCTTCCCATGCCAAATTTCTGACAAAGATTTCCATCTTCTGCCTTTGAAATGATCTTCCTAATGAACAAAGTGTTCACAGGGCACTGCTCGTGGCCACTTCGGTACAGAATATGAACGGCAATAAAACAAAGCAAGGTCCAGCCCATGACTGCAGGTAAACCTGGAGTTAGTCCCTAGCTGGTAGAAAACAGAGCAGAAAACAGAAACCTTCCACAACTGACAAGACGCATCCCAAAATATTCATTTTAATTGACGCATTGCTCTTTCCTGCAGGATTTTTGTTGAAGGAATTACCCTCAGAATGCCACCAATAGCATTAAACGATACTTATTTGTGTTACATCTGTTTTAGCCCTTTATTATATTTTACCTGAAAATGTATTTTCGTAGAGAATTTATAACAATATTTCTGCATTATCAGTTCATTTTGTTTGCCTCTTTCCTGGAATATTAGCCAGGAAAAGGAATCCCCAGTCTGTAACAGACATTAATTCACACATTTTACTTTGTGCACATAGAAAAATGCAATTTCTGGATCATTGAGGCATATGGATTATGAACAAGACACTCCAAAAACCAACTATCTGGACGGGAATATACTTACAAAAATCTTTTATGTCAGAGTCAGGATTTCACAACATAACACGCTAATGCAAAATCCAGTAGCACCTGAAAGATTAAGGTAGCTGCTGCTATCACTTGCACATACTTGAAAAGATATAAGGAAAAAAATAAGAGTAAAAGTACATTCTCCAGAGAACAGCAACTGTATTTCAAAAATAAAAACTGTATTTTTGATTTTTCTTCAGGTTTTGTTAGATGTTTGTCAGTTGTTTGTTTTGTTTTGTTTTGTTTTTTCACTGTAATTCTCGTTGCTCTTTTCTTTTTTACAAGACTATAGTTGCCATTTAACAAAGTTTATGCAGCGCGGCCGCTCGCCTCTCCTGTACAAGTTCACATTCCCGTTTTCAATCTGTAGGTACTCGACATTGTTTTCATGTACACACATTCCCACAGTTTTGTAAAAGATAGGTACAATTCGTAATACCTGTCTCTAGGAAAAGTCATGTTTCAAATAGGCTAACTATTGTCTTCAAACAGAATTGGAGAGGCTACAGTAGGCATAACCACCTAAGAACAAACTTTAGGTTTCAAATTCTAAACACTCACCTATTGTAAATAAACATTAAAAATACTCATAGCATTCAGATTTTATTTATATGTGCACGTAAGTCCACCTTATCCCATATTTATGTTTGACAACTATTTGGGAATTCAAAGGTGCAGCCCTCAGTAATTGTAAAAAATGAAATGAAGCGTATCTACTGAATGAGAAAAGAAATTCTCAAATATCAATTTCCAATTTAAAATTTAATTTCAATAGGAAAATATTAAAAATGTGCACATCTAAATTTTTTCATGTTCTTTATATACATATGTGTGTGTACGTATACATAGAAATACTCATGTACCACACATATTCACAAAATTTAAGTGGAAGAATTTCTGTCCACTATTTTCCCACATGTAAATGACATCATATCTTTAAAAATGTCAATAATAATATCATTAAAAATAATATTACATTTATTCCATCATCAAGTTTTCTAATGTTTTTATTCTTTCTTCATCCTTATTGTGTCCACTGAGCAATAATTAACGGGCCAGATTCTCCTTGCATTTCCTCCAATGTTATGCCAGCCAAACGTTGCTGACACCGCATCAGGGATGCACCTGGTTTACAGCAGCACAAGTGACAGGAAAATCGGGCCCAAACATCCCCAGTTAAATTGAAATCTTGTGATATTTGCTCATGTGGACCTGATGAAGACGTACACATCACTGCCTAAAATCACTGAAAGAAAAACATGTAGCTCATCACAAAGTTTTCAACCAGTAGCACACTGCATCAAGCTCCTCCACCCCATCAGTAAATAAAATAGGTGAGAAAATACCCTAAAAATATGGATAAAACTTAAACATTGTGTACATTACATACAGTATAATACATGATGGTTTAGCATTTGACCTAAACCATTTTCCTGACTAGTCAGGGGACACCTGATAAATCACTGGTAAAGAGAAAAAAAAAAAAAACAACAGTATTTTAGAAATAAAGCACATATTTCTAATATAAATGTGTGTATTATATGGTATATACATACAGTACACACAAAAACAAACTTATCTTTTCTAGTTTTCAGTAGCAGTCTCTAAGTGGAGAAAACTATGTTGTACAAATTTATAAGCAGCTAGATTTCATGTTTAACATTCAAATGAACTTGGGGAGCAAACAGTGCATCTTTCAACTCTGAAGTCTGACACTCATTCATACATTTTAAAAAAGCCCTCTTCAAAATTACAAGCAATTACTTTATGGCAAGAATGTACTTTGATGCAAGACATGTGACACTTGGCTTACCTTTCAGAGTTGGTTTTTGTTGTTGGTGTTTTGTTTTTGTTTTTTTTTTAAGTATATCTAATATATAAAGAAATGTGTGTTTGCCAAAAGTCTGTTAAAATTACATCAGAACAACTTTAAAACCTGCTCATTGAGGATAACTGGATTCAATCATTTCCTGCTTTTAAGCCTTTAGTTAACAGTAGTGAATATTGCCTGGTGTTGTTTCAATAAAGAGGTGATATGAAGACCCATAAAAGAATAAACATGTCTCCGTTTCAATTTGTTATGACAGCAAGACTTATAGAAACAGCTTTCTTGGCTGGACAAATTCAGTGTCCAAGTAGTCCCTTGCAACAGCTCTTGCCCTTAATGCAGTCTATAATAAATATTGCTCCCCACAAGCCATTATTTACAAAATCTGAAATTCATGTGACATTCTTAAAAGTCTCCTGCAGAACAGGCTAACAGTTAATTCCACATAAATATCTGATATATTTAGCAAGGCCAGACAACAAATGACTAGCTATTTCTTGCTATCTGTGCATGTCAAAGCTAACATTTTAAATTCTCGTTTTCCTTTTTTTTGTTTGTTTTTTGTTTTTGTTTTTGTTTTTCCTGGGGGACTCACCTGCCATCATTGGTTGGCTTCAACATACAGGTTAGTGGAAGGTAGCATCTTGCTGTAATTACATGGAATTCATATGATAATGTAAACCTTACAGTGGACAATATTGTAGAACATCAGAGTAAGCTCCATAAAGAAATACAGTATATCCCAGTATATATATAGATTAAAAAAACAAACAAACAAACAAAAACCAGCTGACCAACCAACTGAAATACCCAGAAGGAAGAACTTTACACAAGCAGTTAGGAACTTTGTTTCAATTAAAGATGCAAATCTCTCTCACTCCTGGCAAGAATAAATTGGTAATGGCACTGTTTCTCCACAGCGCAAAGAATCCTGAGAAATTATTAAGAACAACAAAATACAGGGCTGTCATCACTAAGTTCTTGCACAAAACACAGCAATTAAATATCTTAAATAAATAAAACAGTAGATAACCTGTATTGTGGATGTGATCTGGGACACTGGTAATTCTTCCATCACTGATAATTAGAAAAGGATTGCATTCAATTACTGTTAATATCCTTCAAGTTATGTATGGCCAATAATGTACAAGGAGGTAATTTGTAATTCAAGTTTTTTGTTGTTTTTTTTTTTTCTTCAGCTAGCTACAAGCTGAGTTCTGAATTTTACATTGAAATATGATTCAAATTTAAAACAAGCCCTCTCAGAGGAGCATTTCTAATTTTGTGCAACTTTGATGCAGAGCCCAACGAAGTCCTATGAAGAGAGACAGTGCATCTTTAAGCTGATTGGCACTGAAATCCCATTTTCTTTAGCTGCATTCTATTAGCTTGGCCAAGTTATCTCGTAACTCTGTTAGTTCAAATATTTTTCCGTCAAGAATTTCTAAAAGTGTCTTCAAGTTATTGCGAAAAGCTTCTTGCTCATTCTGACTTTTCTCCAGACGTTGCTCTAGATCAGACAGCTGGCCTTCCAGGTCTTTGTTTCGAATTTCTACTTCCTTCAGAGAAAATACATAACATGTTAATGCGTTGTCTACAAACGGAAGGCAGTCAAACCTCCTCCTGGTATTCATGAGATACTTTCATTTTCAAAACAGTTTGCCATCCTTTTAAGTTTATGTGGTACCAAAACCAGAATTCACATCTTTATTACAATTGAACAGCCACCCTTTCTTCTGCTGGTTTTTTTTTTAGCAAATCAATATGAAGGAGAGACACTTCTGGAGAGGGATGAAATTTTGTCGGTGTACAGTGTGTTATGTTCAGTAATCACTTTATAATTTGAAAATATGGCACTTATTGAAAACAACTTCTCACTTATTTAGAGATGGATGAATTGCTCCAGGGCAGAGTCCCCAGGAGGTGGCCTTGCACAGAAGCTCACCATGATCACTGCTTTATGTAGCGAGGAGTACCACTTCTGTTTCATGTTATATGCCTTTTCACACTGAAAATTAAGACTGGAATAAAAGCTGGAAGGACTGATCAAGGTGAAATCACTTGTAGCATATTTAAAAACATGAGCAACAAGCTGTGCCCTGGAACAGCCTCCCTCAAGGGCTGCAGCACAGTACAGTGCCATGCAGACAAGCTCTGTGCTCAGCACATGCTGGGGCCCTCTCATATCTCATTGCTAGAGCATGGTCATATTGCTCTGCAACAGCATGCTGTTCTGTCTCATTCATGGCACGTCTCGTACATTCCTGATAAATTTATTAGTTTTAGCTATGGAAACTACTTCTGCAGGCAGCGCAGGAACAGTGTGCTTAGTGCACCTTGAGCAGCTATTTCTAGAAAGGTGTGGTCTGAATTAGTACTTATGTACACCAACACCTCCCTCCTTTACAGCAGTTTTGCATCACAAAGCTCTAACGTATCTGCTCTGAGCTTCCAGACCAAGGCATTTCACCCAGCCTTAGGGAGGGAGGCCTGGCACCCTGCAGCAGCCTCTGCTAGCACCAAACTTCTCTTCCTTCCCTCCCCACCTCCCACTGCTTCCACTGTCATTTCTCTGTTGCCCTCAAAGCTCTCCAAGTGCCACAGAGGTGGAAGGCAGCACCCCAGGCCTGGGCAGGGAGAGCTCTGGCAAGCTCAGGACCCCTAGGCGTCATCTCCTTGTGGAGTGGAACAACTGGCTCACTGTTCCTCTGTAAAGTGGCAAGATAAAGATTTTAAAACTCTCTGGAGATGCTCAGAACCATCCTGGACACATACATGTGCAACCGGCTGTAGGGAGCCTGCTTCAGCACGGCACCGGACTAGGTGATCTACAGAGCCCCCTTCCAGTCCCTACAATTCTGTGATTCTGCAACAGAATTTTGGCCACACTTCTTGAACAGCACAACTGAGAGGACTTACCCCTTGCTGCCATCATGAAAATTATTTTAATTTCAATTATTTTAATTCTTAATTATTTTAAAGACAGGATGAGAGGGAATGGCCACAAGTTGTGCCAAGGAAGATTTAGATTAGATTTGAGGAAAAACTTTATCTCTGAAAGAGTGGTCAGGCACTGGAATGGCCTGCCTAGGGAGGTGGTTGAGGCACCATCCCTAGCGCTGTTCAAGAAGCGTTTAGATGAGGTGCTAAGGGATTTGATTTAGTAGCTTAGTGGGTAGGGATGGTGATAGGAGGATGGTTGGACTAGATGATCTTGTAGGTCCTTTCCAACCTAATGTATCTATGAATCTATGAATCTGTTTGACACAGATCAATATAGTTGCCAAAAGATTAAAGAAATTAACTGAAAAAGACTGTTTGTAGGCACAGCGTAAATTAAAACGGATGGATGTTTAGGTAACAATTAGCTACCTCACAGCTGCTAGAAACAAAGGAGCTGACTGTCACCCAGCCAACACTGACATCCACCATGGGTTATCTTGCACCTGCCCTACGGATCAAGCTCTGGCAAGGACCACACCATGCAGTGCTGCGGGGCTCAGCACCCTGAAGTCACGTGGCCATGTCCAGAATGGGCCAGAGAACTCAGCATCATCCTGGCCCTGCTGGGATGACACAGTCTTTCCCATAGCTCATGCAGAACTGACTAAGCGTGCCTTTTGCTATTAATTTATGGAAAACACTACCTCCCAATTGTTGTATTTGATCCCCACACATCTTTAGCCAGGGTTAGTATTAGTGATTTTTAAAACACTGAATTGAATATTCACGTCCTGCTAATGTGCAGCTTCCTATTACAAATCAGACTACCTAAACCAGTTCCTTCTTAATGGAAGAAGTGGAGAGGTATCCAGGTAATACAATCTATTTCCTTAATTGTATCATTTCCCTTTATATGCAGTTAATCTCCTCTGGCAATAAACTGACTGATGATCCATTCAGGCCCTGGACATGGTTTTTAGATACTCTTACAGAAGACATGATTACTTTTTATATTTTATTTCCTTTTAGAAAACAGATAAATTACTAAGAAGTCATGTTCGCTATTTGCACTGTACGGATCTCCCAGGGAAATCACAGAAAGGATCAGAATAAAATATTCAAACCATATACAACAGCTGTACTTAGGGATCAGGCACATTAATAAAGATATCCTCACTTATCGTGAGAATCACACTCATCATGACTCATTCATATATCCTAGCTAATGAAATTATTATGTAACAAGAGCCCCAATACTTACCCTTCACAGATATACCGTACTACTTCTTACTGAAATTTGCCTATGATTGATTTCTAATTAATTGCCTGATACAAGTGTGTCAGAAATGCAAAATATCTTGAAATATTAATTTTTTGCACACTGCTTTTCATACAGGCTGCATCCCAATTAGTTACGTAATCCATTTGTGAACTCAAGAGGGGAAAAATAGATCAGAGGAGGAAAGAGTGTGATGAACAAATACAGACTCTATAGTCAATCACCCTAAAAACAGGCAGTGGGTCTAATACATTAACACACATGCGATGGTCAGTCTGGGGCTACAGAAGAAAACACTTTTTCTGGCATAGAAAGAACAGACGTAGGGTGAAGGATTCAGAGAAGGCTGTTACTATCAAAGCAGAGGCAGTGCTGCATTAAGCAAAGGTGCATGACCTTTTAGAAGGGCTGCATCAGGTCAGCAATAAGCTTGAACCTGAAGAAGAGCAACTTTTATCTCAGATGTTAAGACAACTTTAAACTTATTTCAGTAGAACCACATATAACCATTTTAAGAAACTGATCACCTACAAAGTGACATATAGACATATATCCATAATATATCCATTTGTTTATTGAAGATATACCAAAAAGAAGCTGCAGACTTTATAATTTTTAATAAAAACGTAGCATTTTTGAATGCTAAGACATCTTTTATCTTTTACTAGTCTCCCATAATGCCACTTACTAAGGATAGCTGCTTCTCAACTCCTTATTACTTCTGATGAGATCTCGTATTGATATTATTACATATACTACTGCAAGAACAATTTCTAACTTTCATTATTATCTCTTTTTAAAGTATCCTTTTCAGTTGAAAATTTCCATGCTTAGTCTAAACTCAGCAACAGTTCTTGGAATAGTGGAACAGATGAACTAAAAACAATCTTCGAAGAAACATCATAATAGCATACTTCTTTTTTTTAAAAAAAAGGATGGTGGAAAATGAATAAAGTACTTCTGTTCTTATGTGGTTCATTCTGTATGTTAAAATGAGTTTCAAGGAAGTTCCAATTCAAATAATGTATTTCAAAGAATACTTGTTTAATGATCATTTATCTTCATACAGATTGATGGAGCTTGTGTTTATCCTGATTTAGGACAAGGTGAAGAACAGGGATGGTCAAATTTAGCTCTATGGATTTGGAACTATTTAATGCCTGGATTTCCAGTTATATCAACATTCTGAAGTCTGAATTCAAATTAATTTCAGCTTCAGGTCTCCCTTAACATGAAGGAACAAGTCTGGGCTGGCTGGTCAGCTTGGCAACAGAAAGGCACAAGCCCGGCACAAAGACACATCAGGAGAGAGCATACTGCTCCCAGATGCTGAGGAATCTGGCTTTACATGTAGGAAAGAAACAACCAAGAAAAAAAGTAAAAACAGTAAAAACGCAATAATTCTAAATCATTCCAAGAAAATGTTAAATTCTGTTTTTAAAGTCTGTACTTCACGAGAACATTTTAGGCTTTATCAAAGTATGTTTAGAAGCTGATTACAGATTCATCCCAACATCATGACACACAGTCTGACAATTGAGTGGGCCCAAGACTATGACAAGATACTGCTGTGAAAATGGGACCAGCTCCAGAGTTGGGTGGAGATCTGAGGTGTTCTAAATGGAATTTGGGTCAGTTCCCTCAGGAAAAAAGTAGTATTTTATTGCAGGTGGAAACTGTGGGACAAATTCCCAAGGAGCATCCTGACCCACCACTTAGAGATTTATCTGGCAGCTTCAACCAATGCAGCAAAAACTGCTGATGTAAACTGCTCACTTGAAGATCATTTTGCCCTTCTGTCTAAATGAAGATATTGCACTATAGCTCACCTGTAACTTCTGGGTCAAAGAATCCCTCTGTGCCTGGAGCTCTCTGGCATTGTCGATTTCTTGTTTCAATCTTTCAATTTCCTAAAGAAGAACAAACAATCCCTTTACCAAGACACTACATGGTTTGGCTTCAGTGCAGGTGAGCTAGCTTCTTCATCTTCTCTTGAATAAGTCATAGCAAAAATACCAAAACTGGAAACTGGCTAATGCCATTTTAAGCCATGTTCTCAGTATTCCTGAATGATAATCCCAAAAAGGCAATTGTGAATAAGCAATAATAATGGTAAGTATTTTCTTTGTTACAAAAGTCCAACCCTCTTCCACTTCAAAAGACGTGAAACATTTTTTTTCCTAAAATAGTAAAGGTTCTTGCTGTTGAAAATTGTATACTTAATGCTGTATTACAATTCAGCCTTCCAATTTTTTCATGAGAAAAATCCAATTCTCATCTGTAAGTATTTTATTATGTCAGAAAAATTGCCTGCTTTGGCCATTGATTTCTATAAGAAACTTGAAGCTAATAAATACTTTTTTCCAGAGGACTGTACTAGCTTTTCTTTCGGAAAGAAGTCTTTGCATTCAGCATCTCAGAATAATTTGAAAGAGCATGGGTGGGCACCAAAATGGGAAACATTACCAACATAAGGTCAATCTCAAGTATGAGGGAGCCTGAGAAAGGCTTTCTTTCATTCTGGGAGAATATGCCGTTTACACCAAGGAGCCCCTCTCCTGCATCGTCCTTAGAAGCAGCTAACAACAACCCCAACCTCTGCTGGAGCCAGGACCCTGCAGGTCACTCTGGATCTCCAAAATCTCATACCAGTGCACACTTTGTCTCTCATGGAAGGCTCAGAAAATCTGGCCTTAAACAGGACAAACAAACTGTCATATGAGGATTCTTCCACCACCCTTTTCCTGTCCTATATGGGTTGATTCTCAACCATTCTATAGCACATATCTGCTTTACTCTAGGTCCCATGTCAATATAAGCCTTATTCCAATCTCTTCCACATTTCAGGTGATGATCTAGCAGAAAGGCAAATGGCACAAGAAATATCATTCCTGTTGCAGGCTGGAGGTTTGGCTTGCCTTGAACAAAATGACTGATCTTAGGGATCATACAAGTCAGTTTTATTAACATAGCTCAGAAAAACAGATTGGCCTGAAAAGAGCATTGTTCTTATTTTCTTTGCTTCAAAGCCCTCTCTCTAGAAAAAGAAAGCATGCATATGACTGACTTCCTTCTTATTGAGTGCTCAGAGCATCACTGTAATGATGATTGCTCTAAAGGAACCACTTGTGCCACAATTTAGATTTATTTTTGCAAAGAGTAAGCTCAGAAAAACCTATGGAAAAAAATGATACAATTTTTTGTTCTTCAGATACCCTATTTTGAACTGCAATTATATAGAATAAAAAACAGTATTTTCAAATCAGCTGAAAAATTAATTTTTTATCTATAGGGAAAAAAAAATGTGTTTACCAGTCATTGCAAGATTAATATCCAAAATCTTTAGAAATTATGTGAACAACAAATAAAGAAATAAACATTAGCAAATACCTCTTCTTTCTTCTTCAGTGTAGATTCTAATTCCTGTATTGTCTGGTTTAATTCTGTTTTATGTGTGTGGACTGCATTGGCTTGACTGCTCACACATTCTAGCTCAGTCACCTGTTGAAATAATTAGTAGCAACATACACAAAATTAATTGCAACAGTTTTAAGGTACCACTACTTCTTTGCATAAATAGCTGCATTTGAAATATTATCACTCAGTTCTGGGTGACTTACACTGATGAAAATGGCAAAGCTGTTCTTATGAAGCCCGCATAAAATTTGGCAAAAAACATTTTTGCAGAAAATGGCTACCATGTTTACTACAATAACTTTGAAACAATAAATTTAACATGTTGCAGGCTGAAAATAACATTAATTAAAAGTAATACTTATTATTTTATAGAAGAAACTTTATTACAATTTCAGAAACTGTATTGTCTAGATGATTAAAAACAGATATGCCCATCTAACTTACCTCTCCATCTGACACTTTTTAATGTTTCATCATCTTAATAAAAGTTCCCTCCCTTCCTAGCAAGCCAATTAACATTTCACAGCCTCATTTTCTGACACTGCTTCAAGTGTAATAGCAGACACTCAGCTACCAATGCACAGCTGCCAACTTCTTATGTCCTCTAGATTCAGATCTTATCTTGCAGTCACAAAGCCAACAGCTAATGGCACAATTTGGATTGGTACAGTTCTTCTTCATTAGCAGGCAGCATTCTCCATCTGCCCTTGGATAAGATACCTGGCAATGGTACGCCCTTTTCATTTTGCCTCTTTAATTGAAGGAATGTAAATATCCTGCTATTCATAGATAAATTGACATTAAAAAAATTGTACCAAAGAAATAAAACAGTCTACACAGAATGTCTTTGCTCACATACCTCTCAAATTACAGATTAGAGAACTCTCACACCACATGTCTGCATGGATATCTGCACTACAACCCCACTGTTAAATAAAAAATTGTCAAAAGTATATGTAATTTACAAACCAATAGCTCATTTTTTTTTCAGAATATATACACCCATCAGTCTTAGTACTTAGCCTTGAACAGAGTTGTGTCATCTACCTACAGAACAAATCTGCCTTCTTAGACGAAAGGATGTTTCCATGCCACTCAATTTGGCAAGGTAAACTTTTAAGTCTCAATTTAACTTCCTTAGAAAAGCAGTCCATAGACAGTGTGGAGGTATGCTTCAGGAAAATTTTCTCGTTTTGCTTTTTGAGGAATCAAGATTTGTGCCCCCCATCACCAGTGTAGTCTCACTAGTGAACCCATTGTCATGCTAGTAATTTCTGACTCTGAACTGTTTGTATGCTTAAAACAGAGATTACAGAGTACAGGAAGAAGCTGAGAGAAAACCAAGATTGAAGTAGAAGAAAATTAAAACAAAATCCCTCTCAGCTTTTCCCTTCTGAGTCACAGGGCATGAACCTTCCCTGTTTAATAGTCATGGCTAGTCTACGTTGTCCTCCTGGAAAGCTGTCATTTGGCACTTTTGAGCATCAGATTTGAAGATGTTTAGACACTAAGACTACAGCAGTTCTTAGGAGGGATAAGGGAAATCAGGAAAGAGAAGATTGCTTGACAACACCCCCAACTGCCAACACAAATGCACTAAGAATTATCTCATTTTCTGGAATTGTCCCAAAAGAAATATCCGTGCTCATAACAAAACAGTAACAACAGCTTATTCAGTTTTACATGCTACTGAGCATCATGACTGCAGTCTTAGATCATTTTCTCAATTTGCTAGAATTACACACAAATATATATATTTAGATATTTTCTGACTACTACCAATTGCAACTGTTACAGTTCTCACTTCAGTAATTACACAAACACAAACAACAAGAATACAACACACTGACTGAGATAAGCCTATATGTAAACAGTGCCTGAACTAACATGCTTTTTTACATTATATTGTGTAAATACATCAAGAATGACAAAGAAATAGAACAATTCAGGCTGGAAGGGGTGGTTCAGGCCCTTGTTCAAAACTGGTCACAGCTTGAAGTCATATTTGGTTGCTAAAGGTCTTGCCTAATCAAGAGCCATTCACCATTTAGTAGAGATGTCACGCTTCTACACATCCCTGCATTTCTGTTCTAAGCTCAACACAAATCCTGCCGCTAATGCTTTATGTTGAGCTCTAGTTCATTCCAAACTTTTGCTACAACTGCCATCCACACCAACTATCTTCACCCCTTCTGAAGTTTAATCTGTTGGGCATTTCCAAGCTTTTCTGCTGAACCAAATCTTAAGTCAGAAATGGAAGCCCCTGTGAACCCAGGGTTAGTGATGATTTAGGAACCGAGGTCCAGACCCTCTCCCATCCATTGTAAATGTTTGGAACAATATATGATAATCTCAAAGAAGGCCAATCTCTCTTATAAAGCAGTTGTACCCTTGCAGTAGTAATAGGAGTTTGGGGAAATTAAGACTTCCCCTTGGTCAAGGAGGATCTGGCCAGAGGTCATCTAGGCAAACTCAGCACAGGTAAGTCCATGGGCCCTGATGGGATGTAACCATGAGTGCTGAGGAAGCTGGCAGAAGTGACTGCCATGCCACTCTCTATCATCTTTGAAAGGTCATGAAGAACAGGAGGGGTGTCTGAGGTCTGGAGGAAAGCCTCTTGAGGAATAACCACATATATCAGTACAGGGGCTGACCTGTTGAAAGGGAGCTCTGCAGTGAAAGATCTGGGTGGGTGTCCCGGTGGACAGTAGGTTGGCCATGAACAGGCCTTTGTGGCCACCAAGGCCAATGGTTTCCTGTGATTCGTTAAAAAGAACATGGGAAGCGTGTCAATGGAAGTGGCCTTTCCCCCCTACGTTGCACTGGTGAGGCCACATCTGGAGTACTGTGTCCAGTTCTGGGCTCTTTGGTTCAAGAAAGATACTGAACTTCTAGGAAGAGTCCAGAAGAGGCCTACAAATATGATGAGGGGCCTAGAGCATCTTCCACATGAGGAAAGGCTGAGAGACCTGAGACTGTTCTGAGCTTGGAGAAGAGAAGAGGAGGTATCTTCTCAACACTTATTAAATATCTAAAAGGTAAGAGAAAAGTGGGAGGGGGCCAGGCGTTTTTTGGTGATGCCCAGTAATAGAACAAGGGGCAGTAAGCACAAACTGGAATGGAGGAAGTTCTAACTGAATACAAGAAAAAAAAATATTCATTCTGAGCATTGCAGAACACTGGAACAACTGCCCAAAGAGGTGGAGTCTTCTCTGGAGATACTGAAAACCTGCCTGGATGTTTTTCATTCCGCTTCCAATCTGTACACAATCTACTTCAGCAGGGGGTGTGGACGACTAGATGATCTTCAGAGATCCTTTCAAAATGGTACGATTCTGTGATTCTGTAAATACTCATTTACACACTCAACAGTAGAGACAGGAGATAACTCCGTCCCAAAATGACCTTTCTAGTGCTCCAGAAGCAAGGGTGCATAGGTATCTCCTGTGAGCTGGCGTGTGTGAAATGTTATTGTTCTTGGCTGCCAATATTGCTGCTAGCAGGAAACGCTGACTGGAAGAGACCATTTATGGCTGCATGGCTCTCATGAACACTCCTCAGTATGCTCTGCACAATACTAACTCAAGGCACATTCTGAAATCGCTTAAGCGAACACAGCTGATTTTGTTTTGAGTGAGTAGGGTTTGCTATACAGATCTTCTTGCCAACAGTCAAGCACTCTCAGAAGGGCAATTAATTACCCATACTAAAGGGGCTGTGATGTGGACTCTAGTTCAGCTTTTCCCTGGGCAAACATGCATTTCTGTTATTCTGTGATTTCTTATTGCTTTTATGCAAGAAGATAATGATTTGTACAACTGTTCTGGTAAATGATTTTGAAGGGGAAAAAAAAACAGTAACAAACAACAAAAAAAAAGGACAATTAAAAGGACATGGCTACTTTAATCAAACTTATTTAAATGCCTATTCCTACACACATCTGAAAAGATGTGAAATATTTTCATGATGCTCTCCTTCTGAATGTACCTTCACGTAAGAAAATCATTTTATGACCTTTTAAAAAATTTGCAGAGTAAGATGGGTTGGAAAACTACCCAATATAAAGCATATGTAAGTGAAAACATAAGTAACAAAAGATAAAACAAGGAAAAAATCTGGATAACGCTTACTTGCTCAGTTCCCTTGTTTGAAATTGTATTTTTTTTCCTTGTGATCATTGATCCAAAAAACATTTAAAATAATTACTTAAGCATTATGCACAGAGGGAGGCAAAGAAGAATGGTAAAATATTTTCGTCTAACCATCCCAATTGCTATTTTCAGGGACATCTCCTTATATATTTTTTTCACATTTAACAATCAATCTCTCAAACTTTTGCCCAGTAACACTAAGCAACATTAAACAACTCATCAAACCATGTTTCTGGTACAGAATTCTGACTGTAGTCTGAATTCTGACAAACACTTTAAAAACAAATCTGGAACAGTAACAGATTGAACAAAATTCTTTCGGACACCATAAGACTGTCCTAACTTGCATATCTGGAAAAAGTAAAACATAGTTCTTAGCCCCTACTTCTGTATTTTACATTTGTCACCCAGGTAATGATTGCTCTTAAAGAAAGAAGATCTGAGAGGGCTTTTTGGTGATGATTTAATAGGATACGCTTTCTTGTATATGGATATTATTATACCTAAATCCATATCTGAGTGAGAAATATATCAGCTCAAATAAGACAGAAAGATAAGTTGCTCTGATGGAACCTTTTCTGCAGAGGCCAATCTTTTTGATCTAGATTTTGATCTAGGGTCAACAGCCTATAAACAGAGGAGAATGCCTAACAGAAGTTTTCACTGGAATGTTCAGCTGCTGGCAAGACAGGAGTGAGACCATGTAACAGAAGGGAAAACAGATTTTAAATAAGCTTAAGACAGTGACTGCACAAAGCTACTCCAAGGAAGCAAACCAAATCAAAGCTCTAAGAAATGAAGTGAAAAGATTGTATCAAATCTCAAAATAGACAACTGTTGAAGGTTGTGGTCAGACAGAGGCAAAGAAGTGGGAATAACAGAAATATTTCAAGTAGCCACCCTCCCAGAGCTATTAATGACCAAATGAATCTGGTCTATATTTGCTCTAGGTTGATTCATTCTTTTCAAACTACTTTTTTGAGATAGCGTGTACTCTTCTGATCTCAATCAACAAGTTTTTATTCAGGATCTCCACGTTAGAAGCAATAGGTCATGAATTTCTTCTTCAACTTCACATAGAAATTATTTCAACTATTACAGAACAGTAGAGAAAGACATGTTAAGATAAATTTTCAGTGCTGCTTCAGTTTGTTTTATAGATGTATCTCATACTCTTTAAGTCACTTTCTAAATAAGTTTTTCCCATTTATATTTATTGTGAAACAAAATATCCAAGGTCTACTAACCCAGGCTACAGTGCAGAACAGCAGAATATTCATGTACAGTTCAAGTATTCCTTACGTATTTTTATCCGGTTGAGTTACATCCCTTAATGGATTATAACCACAACTGTGATAATATTATTGCATCAATAATTGAAGATGAGCCTCTTACAGAGGAAAAAGAGCCCTCTGCTTTCCACAATGAGCAGCAAAATGACATAATGTGTCTCAGCAATACTTGGAATTACTGTTTCACCAAACTTTTGCTCAATTAGTTTCTCAGTTCTTCGTGCTGGAATGGAGAACAACATGTAAACAAAACAAACGTAAAGAACCATCTAGTATAGCTTTCAAGAATAAAAACTCTGGGAAGATTTTTGGATCTAAGAAATGTGAAATTGCAGAAAACAAGGAAAAATGCATTTCAAGGTAGCTACTGAAAGAAAAAAAAAAGTGAAGTATTATTCAGATGGATCATTTCTGACAGCAAATTTACTATTTTCATTTTCAAAGATTTACCCATTGATAAAATGAGAACCTGGGGAAATAAGTAGTTTTTGTGAATTACCAACAATATATTATTTTTTTCAACTGAGAAATCAATTAAAGATTTTGCTGAAAAGGACACCTTTTTCTCCTTGGGCACTGAAGCCTCAGGCCTCAAACCATGGAAATATCGAACTGTTTTCCACAGTTCTTCATTTCTGCAGAGATAAAAGAAGAACAATCCATCATTTGCTTGATTTTTGTGAAGAAAGTAATGAAACTGAAGCAGGAATATCTGAAAATATAGAAAGTGTACTCAACTTCATGCTCTGAGCATCAGCCATGAATTGTTTTTAGCAACTGATAATTCCAACACTAACTTCATGGGATATCTCTTAGTCTGCAGTCCAATCAGCAAATATTTTTTCCAGCTATCTGGCCATTTAATTCAAGATGTGCAATAGCAAACATGGTACAGAAAGGTTGTTCTTTAATCCTGAGGACTTTAAGGCCAGTCATTTCCATATTCAATGGACTTCTGGAATTATAGTTTAGACTTCATTTTACAAAGCTTTGATGATACAAAAATTACATGCTATGCCTCCACAAAGTATGCTTTCTATAAGATGCAGATCTTACAACATCTCTTACTTTTCTTTTTAGAAAGGTGATGATGAAGTAGATGATAAACCATTTTTCTTAACCTTTCTCAGACTGACAGCAGGTACTTTTCTAGCATCTTCCATGAAGTGTAAGTGAATTCCCTCACAAATAATAAAGTATTTGTCTTGGGTCAAAAATGGATATCTGCTCTAAAAGTTAACAAGGCTAACAGAAAAAGACAGAAAGGACTTGCCTTCAGTTCACTAACTTTCCATAAAAAAAAAGCAGGCTTCACATTCTGATTTCAGAAAACAAAACAACCATTACCTGATTCACCTGCTCTCTGTGAAAAGAGACAGTCTATTTAAGAAATAAGCAAGTATTAAACAAGGATTGAACCTTGATAAAGACTATATGTGGACTGTTGGTATTAGGAATTACTCACCAAAAGGGACCTGAGACTGTACTAGCCAACAAAAGCCAATAACAAAAGCAATATTAAATTTATGATAGTTGAAATGGGTTTGAGGGAGCAAAAAAGTCTATCTGAAAGCAAAATACTCCTTGAAACAAAATGTTTGTCTTTTCTCCTTTGGTTATCCCCTAACATCACACAAAGAAGATGGCCACCTTCACAAGGCTCTTCCCAAGCACTTGTAAAATAACACTCTGGATTTCTTTTTATTAGAAATTAGTTCCACTGTGAGGATAACAGACCCTAAGCA
>VXAB01000672.1:101692-144236 GCA_013399175.1 Odontophorus gujanensis
CCATACCTCTTTAAAGTTAGTTTAATAATTTAAAGAAATTTGATTTCCTAAAGGTAGCATAGAAATGGCCTAATAAAATGGACATATTTCTGTATGTTCATGCATTTTTTTAAGGTCCACTTTTAAATTTCCTTTAATAATAGTGAAACCAGGGTCCATTACTTCTCAGGTGTTCTTTATGATTGCATAAGAAGTCTTTGTACTCATTTCATTCACCAGATGAGAGAAACAGAATATAAGAAGAAAATTTTGTCTTATTTCCTAAAAAGTCTTGGTAAAATGACAACACAGGATTTTACTTCTCTGTTCTTTTAGGAATAGGCAAGAACTCGATCACTTGCCTTCACAATGGTACTACAGGTTTCTCTTCCTTCAGATGAATGAACTTCAAGGATTGTAGCATTCTTAGTATGCAGTGGTGGTATTAAACTGTGCCATTGCCCAGTGGCATGGAATGATTTACTTTAGTAGCTAGCATGCAAGAAATGCATAGTTTTCATTTTTCACTTGACAAAGGTGAAACTTTGGGTTGCTTTCCATAATTCATATCACCATTCAATCCTTTCCTTTCAATGATGCCAAGATTAATGTTAGTATCAGTGCTATTTTATTTGTCTTATTTTTTTTCTTTCACCAAGCTGTTCTAAGCTCATGAGTCTCTTTTTAACTTCAAAAAGCTACACAGGATGTGTAGGAGTGCTTTCCAACCCTGTTTAAGGGAAATCTCTGTTGTTAAGCCGCTTCTGAGCAGATTAGAGGACAGGAGGTTTAGAACTCTCAGTTAAGCTCCCGACTGGGCATCATATCTTCTCAAAATTATTGTCTATTTTTTGGAAGGAAAAATCCATACAGGAATTTAGTGACCTTTTGAAAAATATGTCTAACAAAATACCAATATACAATATTTCTGACTTAAGCTCATACGATATCAGAAGAGAACACAAAACTTTAATTTATGGAGAACTTTACACTCAGTCACAGTGAATCTGTGTTCTATTTCTCTTCAGTTCCAGGCATTATTAATGCACAAAATAAACAGGAGAAAAATGATAAAAGCCTCAGAGAACACAAATAAATGTGGTTTAATATGAGAAACTGAATTGATAGATGAGAAAATCTTAATTAGAAAAAACAATTTTTTTTTTTAATGCAATCAAAAATCAAGTACAGGGACATTATAGCTTTGTCTCTATATTTTGAAAAGCATAAACTGTGATACAAAGAAAAACTGCTTCAGTCAAATCTGAAAGCAGTTACAGAATAAAAAATGTTGGGTTTAAAATAACTTGAAACACCTTAAAAAGCTAAGCTTACAATGAGTACTGCATGAGAGTGGGAAGCTCTGCAGAGGGATAGGATGAACTGACGGGCTGCATCCAATTGCATGCCATTCAACAGGGCTAAATGCCAGGACATAACATCCCCATGTAGCAGTGTAGGCCTAGGGAAAAGTGGTTGTAAAGCTGTCAGGTCAGCACCCAGGGATATTAGTCAACAGCTGGTTGAACATGAGCCAGCAGTACTTCCAGGTGGCCAAGAAGGCCAGTGGTATCCTAGCTTGTATCAGAAACAGTATGGCCATATGGCATAGGGAATTGTCCCACTGTAATGAGGATTGGTGAGGCCACACCTTGAAAACTGTGTTCAGTTTTGGGCCCCTCACTACAAGGGCATGAAATCGCTGGAGGGTTCAGAGAAGAGCAACAAAGCTGGTGAAGGGACTAGAGAAATAAAAAAGAGGAATAGCTGAGGGAATTGAGATTGTTTAGTCTGGAGAAGAGGAGGCTCAGGGCAGACCTCTTTGCTCTCTTACAAATACCTGAAGGGAGGTTACAGCAAGGTGGATGTCTATCTCTTTTCTCAGGTAACAAGTTAGGATGCAAGGAAATGGACATAGCAAGTTGTACAATGAGAGGTTTAGATTGGACAATAGGAAGAATTCTTTCACAGAGATGGTGGCCAAGCATGGGAATGGGCTGCCCCAGAAGGGGATGGAGTTCAGTGGAGTTATCATCCCTNAGTGTAGGCCTAGGGAAAAGTGGTTGTAAAGCTGTCAGGTCAGCACCCAGGGATATTAGTCAACAGCTGGTTGAACATGAGCCAGCAGTACTTCCAGGTGGCCAAGAAGGCCAGTGGTATCCTAGCTTGTATCAGAAACAGTATGGCCATATGGCATAGGGAATTGTCCCACTGTAATGAGGATTGGTGAGGCCACACCTTGAAAACTGTGTTCAGTTTTGGGCCCCTCACTACAAGGGCATGAAATCGCTGGAGGGTTCAGAGAAGAGCAACAAAGCTGGTGAAGGGACTAGAGAAATAAAAAAGAGGAATAGCTGAGGGAATTGAGATTGTTTAGTCTGGAGAAGAGGAGGCTCAGGGCAGACCTCTTTGCTCTCTTACAAATACCTGAAGGGAGGTTACAGCAAGGTGGATGTCTATCTCTTTTCTCAGGTAACAAGTTAGGATGCAAGGAAATGGACATAGCAAGTTGTACAATGAGAGGTTTAGATTGGACAATAGGAAGAATTCTTTCACAGAGATGGTGGCCAAGCATGGGAATGGGCTGCCCCAGAAGGGGATGGAGTTCAGTGGAGTTATCATCCCTGAACATATTTAAGAGACATGGTTGTAGCACTAACAGACATGATCAAGCAGTGAGGTAAGTTAATGGTTGGCATGGTGATCCTAATGACTTTTCCAATCCCCATGAGCCAAAAGACTCATTTTATAACATTGAATAATATAAAATATGAGGAAGATATAAAGTAAAACAAAAGTATGTCTGTAAGTAAATTGTGACAAACTTGAAACTGATGAGAAAGGTACTGTAAGATCTTACCTATAATAAATAGTATTAGCAACAAAAAGACTTTATTTATATAAAGAGGCAACTATTTATGTAAATTAGGCTATTTTTAGGGCTGTTTATATAAAGAGAAAACTAAAAGCAGAAATAATAACATTAAATTTACTAATTTATATGCATTACTTCTCCCCACCACCACTCTCGACAGAGGATATGAGTCTGCCATGGCTTGCAGATAGATGACTCAGGCACCAAGCTTAAAGCCACAATTACATTATATATAAACCACAAAATATATTATTAAATTGCACTAAACATAGCAGCTAGAGCTGGAAGTACAGTTCTTAATTTTGGAAGCTGGTCTATTTTGTACAACCCTATGACCTTATAAGTGAGCATGTCTATCTAATGCATGGAGGTATACTCACATCTATCTTCTCCAGCAGGCAAGATGGTGTAATAGCCAACTTGTGCATATAAAACAACAACTACATTGCAGGTAAAGATGCAAACTAATATCCAAAATTTTCTTTCTTCTTGAAGTAATTTTTTCTATATTTTTTTTCTAAAAGTCATTTATTCACTCTTTTCCAACATAGTTCCTTTTGGATCAAACAGTATTTCACTTTTGAATTGGCATCATATGCAAGTTGCAGCATGGCAAACTCTAAATAGATATTAGGAAAACAAGATCACAAGAAGTGTGGAAAAATGTTGGAACAGGTTGTGCAGAGAAATTCTGATTCTCCATTTTCCAGGACTTGACTCATGACCCTGAGTAAACTGTTCAAGCCTGGAGCTAGATCTAACTTTAAAGTTGGGCATGCTTTCAGTGTGGAGTTGGGCAAGGTAAGTTGCAAGTTCCCCTCCATGTCAAATGATTCTGTGGTACTGTGAAATAAAGATGGATTTTGTCTCATTTGACTAAAAGCACTTCCAGAGGACTCTCTAAATAATTATCTTACGGGAAGAAAAAGCACTTACAGAAACAAATTCACTGAAAATATTAGTAAGTTTTCTTACACTCATGTTTTTGTTTCTATATGAATTATATATATTAAAAAAAGAGATGATCATATTAGACATTATATGTAACTTTTATAACCTCAGGGGAGAAGGATTCCAATCTAACCAACATTTTGTTATCAGTTGCATATGTTTAATATATGTTAGTTGAACAGATAAATCTCAGACACACGTACAGCCTGAGAGAACAGAGCAAACCCCTACCAAAAAGGAACTAAGAGCACAGGTGGATGAGAAGCTGGACATGAGCCAGCAATGTGCTCTCGACCCAGAAATACAACTGTATCCTGGGTTGCACTGGAAGAAGGTAAACAGGGAGAGGGAGGTGATCCTGCCTCTCTGCTCTGCGCTAGTGAGACCTCTCCTGGAGTACTGTGTCCGGACATGGAGTCCTCAGTACGGGAGAGACACTGGCCTGTAGGATGGCCACAAAAATGTTCCAAGGGATGGAATACCTTCTCGGTGAGGAAGGCTGAGAGAGATGGGGCTGTTCAGCCTGGAGAAGAGAAGGCTGTGAGGGAGACCTGGTAGTGGCCTTTCAGTATCTAAAGGAAGGATGTAAGAAAGAAGGGAACAGACTCTTTAGCAGCGTCTGTTGTTACAGGACAAGTAGAAATGGTTTCAAACTAAAAGAGGGGAGATTTAGATTGAATATATGGAAAAAAAATTCTACAGTGAGAATTGTAAAACGCTAGAATAGACTGTCCAGAGAGGTGGTGGATGCCCCATCCTTGGAGAAACTCAAGGTCAGGCTGGACCAGGCTCTGAGCAAGTTAATCTAGCTGTGATGTCCCTGTTCACTGCAGAGGAGGAGTTGGACTAGATGACCCTTTATGGTTCCTTCCAGCTCTAGGTATTCTGTGATTCTTTGTTAAGGACTCAATGAGAACAAGACTCGGGGGTTCTGGTGGATGAAAAGCTGGACATGAGCCAGCACTGCACTTGCAGCCTGGAAGGCCAACTGCATCCTGGGCTGCATCAAAAGAGGGGTGGCCAGCAACAATAGGGAGGTTGTTGTCCCACTCTACTCTGCCCTTGTGAGGCCCCGTCTGAAATACTGCATGCGGATCTGGGACCCCCAGCACAAGAAAGATGTGGAGCTGTTGGAGCAGGTCCAGAGGTGGCCACAAAGATGACAGAAGGACTGGAGCACCTCTTCTACAATAAAGGACTGAAGCAGCAGGGGTTTGTTGAGCATGAAGAGAAGACTCTGGGGAGACCTCACTGAGGCCTTCCAGTATTGGAAGGGGATTTAGAAGAAAGCTGAGGAGGGACACTCTGTCAAGTGTGTAATGATGGGTGTAATGGCTTCAAGCAAAAAGAGGAGATATTTAGGTTAGACGTTAGGAAGAAAATTTTCACTGAGTGAGTGGTGAAGCACTGGCACAGGCTGCCCAGAGAAGCATTCAAGGCCAGACTGAGGCCCTGGGCAGCCTGATCTGGTGGGTTGCAGTCCTGCCCAAGCCAGGGGGTTTGGAACTCAATGAGTCTTAAGGTCTCTTCCCACCTAAGCCAGTCTGTAATTCTATAGTTCTGTAATAAACCTAATAAAATGATTACATCATACAGTTTCATAACACTTCTTGCTACTAAACATGCCACAGCCAACAGGATCCAGATGCAGCATTTCACAAGCACATTTTCTGTATGTGTAATGGAGAAATATCTGGATCACAATTTCTTTTTGAAATGGAAGACTACTTCAAACTGAAAGATCAGTTTCCAGCACACAGGTTAGAACAGCTTTTGTGTTGTGCTGTATGGGTAACATATTGAGATGATTGATTTTTTTTTTAACATCCTCTGCACATTTTTGAGAGAGTTTGATTTACAATGTTAGCAAAGCCTCCATTTCTCTTAAAGCAATTCCAATAGAGAGCAGTACTCTTGATGAACTATTACAGCCATGCTCGAGAACCATAAACACAGAGATATGCAAGACATCAGTAAGTCTCATGGTTACAAATTATAGAAAATTTTAATAAAAGCATGTAGAAGATGACTGTAAGAGAACAGTGTAGATAATCCCAAGTTTTTGTTTTCCTTCAGAAATACAAAATAATTGCAACAGGTTTGTCTGGCAAACGTAGCAAAAAGTAATCATCTATTAATTAATGTAGTGATTGCCAGTAACAGGAAAGAACTAAGTGACAGACAAAGGGACCATCTTTTACCACACCTTGTTCATCTTGTCTTGCAGGTCTCTCAGCACTGGGCAGGAAATTCAGCCACTGTTGTTCTGCATTTCTTTTATTATCTTTGTTGGATTAGAGCTGCACTCTCATCTTTGCAACTAAAGTTATTAATACATATTATTATGCAGAATGCCACTTCATTATGTCTATATTTTAGCAAAAAAGTTATTCCCTCCAAAACCTATCTAGTGGTCAAATACACATGAACTTCTGCAGTGTAGCAATCATGCTGTAAGTTTATAATTTACACAAATGTGTTAACTATGATTAATACATTTCACTCACAAAACTGAACCACAGGTTAGAACTTCCACCATTCCAAAGGAGATGCTTAAATGAGACAAGTGAAAGACTCTCCATACAAACATATATGACAAGCTTCTGCCTCAATAGAAAATTTCTGAAGCAAAGCAATTTTGCCACTATCTGCCAATTTCTCGAGATGAAAACAATCTGCAATAAATCACCGGTTTTAATTACACTTCACACATTTCATCTGGACAGGGTAGGGTCTATTGCAAAATGTCATTCTTCCCAGTTGAACTAATTTATCTGAGATTTCAGGATTCTTGTTTCAAGTCAGACTAGATATAGGACATTCCCAACAACCTGATATTTGCCATGGTTTCTTAGGTCAAGGGAATTTTTACTACTCTACCAGAGTTAAGATAAGGATAGTTGGAACCTGCAGAATTTCTCATCCTCATACCAAGACAACGCTTGTTCCTGTGTGGAATATTACCGCAAGAGAGATACTGAAATGTCCACTTCTTGACAGAAGGTACACCCCAGGGTGGAATGTGGGATAATCTGTTCCACGATAGTTGCCTAATGTTACCTGCAATCTTAGCTGTTAGCAAACACCAGGAGAGATGACAGTAAGAAAAAGCAGCATGGAGGGCAAAGCAGAGTGGAGTCCACCTGGCCAGACTGCATGATAATCTTTTCAGGGATGGGGACATGGTGATACAACTGGAACTGATAAACTACCTTGTTGTAGTGAGCCAGCCCTGAACCAGCAGTTTTCCACTTTTATGTCTGACTAGAGTCACTCAAGCTCCACCTTAAAGTAAGAAAATAGTATAAAAATGGCTTAAGAGAAGAGGAATGGAAGGGAAGATATCACTGCTGACTTCTGGGATCTGTCAGCAGACTGAGTCTCTCTTCCACAGTTATGTTGAGTTATGCTGAGTGATGCCCATGGGAAACTTAGCAATACCTGGTATAGAGTTATTCCATAATTTAATGCATTTGCATTTGGCCATATTATTCATATTTTTGGTTAACCTCACGCTTTGTAGACAGCTCATTTATCAACAGCAATCCAAAATAATCTGTATTCCTGATACTTTAATAAACTGCACTACTCACTAGTCCAGCCATGACTGTTCTCAATGGGTGCAGACAAATTCCTTAAGGGTCATTGTGATAGCCCATTTGAACATGACTACATGAATTGGGCAGCGTGCTACTTGTGAATACATAATTGTGAAATACTCTATTGACTGTGATCAAATTGTTGAACTGGACATCACCCAGAATCTAAGCCTAGCCAATCCTAGACCTCCTGGTATCTGAGGACAAGCTGGAACACCAGGGGGTTATTTCCTAGCAAACCTCTCTGTCCTTTTAATGCAATATCCTGTGATGCCTATAAATATCTAAGGAGCTGGAGACAAAGGATGTGGTTGGATTCTTCTCAGCAGTGTGAGGTGATAGGATGAGGGGAAATGGCCACAAACTGAAGCATAGGAAGTTCCGCACAAATGTGCGTGGGAACTTCTTCACAGTGCAGTGACGGAGCACTGGCACAGCTGCACAGAGAGGTGGTGGAGTCTCCTTCTCTGGAGATGTTCAAGACCCACCTGGACGCCTACCTGTGCAACCTGGGCTAGGGAGCTACTTTGGCAGGGGGGCTGGACTCAGTGATCTCCCTTCCAACCCCTACAATTCTGTGATTCTGTGAATCTGTGACTAACAACCTTCACTGAACAGGTTGAGTGCAGGACTAAGAGAACCTTTTGCAATTCACAGGAAACCACAGTTACCATATCTTATTTTGTTCAAGAGAGTACAGCACACAAAATCAAATTAAAAGGTCTACTGTGCTTGTACTTGACCTTTTCCATCTGTCAGTTTATTCAAGAATACAGTCTTCGTGCACAAAAGTATATAGGTCTGTCTTAGTTTCAGCTGGGATGGAATTGCTTTCTTCAGAGTGTCTGGTATGACAGTGTTGATAACATACCAATGATCGTAGTAGCCTGCTAAGCAGTGTTGTATGAGCCAAGGCCACACACAGTAAAGAGCCCAAGGAACTGGGGGTGAACAGTTAGGACAGTTGATTTCAACTTGCCAAAGTGATATACCATGGTATACTACATCAAGTGGAAGGATTTTTGAAGGGGCTAGGAGTTCATCTCGCTCTCTTCTGCTGACAGGGGGGCTAGCTGGGCAAGAGTCAAGGAATATTGAACAATTACATACGTATTGCTTATTATATATGTATATATATGTCATAACTATTATCCTTTTCCTTTTATCTATCTTAGTAAATAGCTTTCTTTTGACCCACAAATTCAGATTCATTTTTTTTCATTCACTCCCCCATCCACTGGGAAGGGGGGAAGTGAGTGAACAATTTTGTGGAGCTCAGCCACCTGCAAGGTTAAATCACAATGAGGCCCTTTTTTTTATTTTTATTTTTTTTTAATTTCTTGACTAAAGTAATCTCCTGATGTTAACAAAACTGTAACAAATTTCACCAAATACATATTTCCTCCATACATGTCTTATGATTGCCTTCATTTTGCACAAATGTGTCCTAAGCTACAATTACAAACTCATGTGGATAAATGTGAATTACTATAGTAATGTTCTAAGTGTTACATAGGAAAAGAGAAATCATATACTTGTTTTCCCAATGCAGCCTTCAACCTTGTGTACTCTCTATTCCTCCCAACAGACTGTTACTCTCACCTGCACTATGCTCTGACTTCTGGTTTGTCAAAAGACTTCTTCAAAAGTGAAGAGGAGAGGATCCTGTCCCTCCTGTACGAATGCAGGAGCAGATCTTTCATTGCATATTGTGAACTTGATCCTATGCTCAGTTTTCACTGGGTGCAAGGACAGAAGGAAACTGTTGGACTTTGCTACCTCTGGAAACTACAAGAGGATTTCTTTAACTGAATTTGATGTCATGGTTCTATGGGTTTAAAAGCAAGAGGATGCTGACTGTTACGACTCCATAGCATTCTATGGAGAAGGTCCTGAAACAAATATGATGCAGCTGACTTAAAATGAAGAGTCAATGCTGGCAAAAACGTCCTACAGTTCACAGTTTAGATAACTTCTGCTGCAACAAAATCCTGTACAGAAAAGAAATGGATAGAAAAGAACTTCCTGAGAAGCTCCATGTGCTTTAAAGTGATCATTAGTGCCTGTGTGAAAGATTTACCTAAAGCTTCAACATTACACTTATTTGTTCTATTTCAATATGAGTAAATACATTCATCGAAACTTCACCTCAACGATCCTGGCTGTTTGCCTTGTCTTACCCGCTTATGAAGACGTTCTGCTTCCTCTTGATATGCAGCAAGCTGTTGTTTCCATTGTTTTACATTGGCAGTGGACTCCAGCAGGGCTGCTGTGAGCTTAGCATTATTACCCTTGAGTGTGGCCAGTTCTGCCTCCCAATGCTTGCTGATTGTCGAACTGTAAGAACAGAACGAGAATGCTCAGACTCCTCAAATCTCTATGACTAAATCTTCAAGTGAGAATGCTAGTGCTCAAACAATCCAAACTTTAAATACAGAAAATAGGCATCAACAGAATTTTTAATATACATATATCATTATTGGAAAACTACATCTAATCTCTCAGCTCAACAAATTATTTTGTTTTAATAAAATGTTAAAGATGATGAAATCCACACCAACTTCCCAAATGCAACACCTCGTAATTCTAGAATATCCATACGATTAGTCATCACTTTAACATATATACATTAAATGCTTTTTCAACCTAGTCTTTAATGAAAAATATTGTAGAAAAACATCTGTAACGAAAGTGATAAAGAGGGCTAATGTAGTGCTTTGGAACTACAGCTTAGTTGCCCTAATGCAAGCCTTGCATGACTGAAAAATACATTATACTTTCTTTTTTAAACTTAATTTATACTTAAAATTCAAAGATCATAATTTCAACATCATAATATTGTTAATCATACTTCAGTAATATAGGCAAAGAACCTAAAGATCAAGAAGCACAGAGATATTTTTCCACTACTGCACACAGGATTCGGTTTGTGAGGTTTATTGAGTAGTCTATGGATGAACAATTTCTGCATAGTTTAGTTATTAGCTGAGCAAATACAGGTTTTTCGTTTTCAGAGATAATTAGTCATCCAACATCCATAGACTCCATCTTTGCACTGAGTATCCAAAGGAAAAAACACATAAGATATATCAGGTGAATGTATTAGTATTCAAACAGGTCATCCTTGTTTACTTTTATAAAGACAACAGCATGTGAGGTGCACACCTAGATGGAAAATATAGACAGAAAATAAATTCTTTTGCCTAATTAGCCTTCTATTAAAAGCATCATTGAAGACCAATGATACGTAACTCTGGTCAAAATGAATTTGCATATACAGTTAATTATGATTAATTACTATAATCTATTTATAATTATTATGATGTAATATATTTAATTATATTTTGCATGTTACGTTTATGGGTTTATTTGAACTTTGCATATAGGAGCAGTAAAACATCCTGCCACCATTTTACCCACTTTCTTTTTTTCCAATTAGATATGCATAGCCTGTCCCACAAAAGCACGTTTCAGAAACATTATGACAGTGATTTTTAGAGAACTTCCTGAGGTGTTCAAAGCCATCCAGTCACTAATTAATATTCATTATCCATTCAGATCACATCTACTGTTTCACTAAAACGGGATGTCTGATTCTTCTGTGCTCCGGCATTTTCTTCCAAATATATTGCTACAACACCTTGAACAGAATACAAGTTCTTACAAGGAATATGGGTTCTTTCAGATTGTTCTAGCACTGCATTAACTATTCAAGTAATCAGAAGTTCACCACTAGAAATCTTAAATTTTAAATGACTAAACTAAAATAATGATAATCCTATTTCATCAGGAAGCACTGTCTCACATATTAAAGAAGATGGGAACAAATTTTTGGAGCAATGTCTATGCTTCTCTTTCTCTTATCAAATTTATTTTTCATCTATGATAGCATATCATATCAACAAATTCTGTAAAAATCACTCTAAAGCTATAGTTCATCATCATATTCCCATATACTTCTAGATGTTCTGAACTTGCAAACTAATGACCACACCAAAAGGTTCATTCAAGTGAGTGGCCACATTCAATAGCTCCACTACAGCAGGACAAGTAGCTAACTGTGCTATGACACTACCCCTGCTTACAAAACATATCTTAATACTCATCTTTCCTCAAGAAGAATTACACACACATGACTCAAAATTCACTTACCACAGCAGATAACATGATATGTGTCTTATTATTACAGAAGAGAACTGTTTTGACCACTTCATATCACAAATGAAGATGCAAAAAGGGAAATTAAGGGATCTTTTTATCTCATACTGTGTATTCTCACAATGATACCGGTAAACTTTTATAAGCTGACAAGATCTCAGAAGACAGAGTCCTGGCTAATGATGAGTAATCATGTGAGTGGGTTTCCTAGTATAACTCACCATCACCTTTGCTCAGTGCCCTAACCACCCTGACAAGAAGGCAGGTAGTAGTCCTTCCGTTATCTCTTGTTTACTAGAATGCCAGTGTTAAAAATGAACCATGTATGTTCTATTACTGCTATAGTTACTCTGGTCCAACAGCTGGAAGATCTCTTAGGAGCTGGTTACTTTAAATTTGTAAATTCCAACAGAACTGCATCAGCAGTATTTTTGAACCTTACTCTTTATCTCTAAAAATCCACAGTGGGCTTGAACATGTCTATTGTAACACTAATGTTATTTGCTTGTAACATATACACTGATTTTTCATACAAATAACCTCTCCTGTATATTTTAAAGATAGTACTACTGCTCCATAAAATAGAATAATATTACTTAAATTAGTCTAGTTTTCTATTTGATAACACACAATATTTTTTCAATTATTGAGGGTTATCCTGTTTCTTCTCATAAAAGTCCGCATTCTCCAACATAACTACAATGTGTTGGATATCATTATGATAAAACAAAGAACCAAAGGCATGGATTATTTTTTGTATTACTGTACTTCTTAAAATCACAATCTGATTAAAATAGCCTGCAACCAATTGTAGGAGTGCTGATTTAGCTTTTTCAAATAACTTACTGAGGAAAAAGAAAAAAAAAAGGTATGCTTTGTGGATTATTTTGATTAAAGCTGGACTTATAGATTTAAATAAATTATTTTAGGAACAGATAAAAGCAAACATACAACAGGTTGCTCTCAAACCATACTAAGATTACCTGCATTGAGGTCTATCCCTGCAGATTGGTTCAAATTTATCTACAGTTCCAGAGTAAAAACTGAGAAAGACAAACTTCAGGCTTGACAGCAATTCTCCCTTAGGAGAGAAAATTCTGGGGCTAACACCTGGGCTGGAAAACACACGGGTCCAGAAGCACAAACATGGGTAACACAAAATTACAACTGAGCCCATGGCTAGCACTGCAGTCACTCAGGATAGGTATGGGAGGGCTATATGTGTTCTTTAAAACCTTTTATTTAACTGTAGATTGAAAGGTTTTTTGCTAAAAGGAAATGATTTTGCCCTCAATATATTAAAGTGCATCACAGGAAATACAAGCAAAGCTCTGTCAGTTGTCTTAATGGTTGCAAGCATCTGAAACAAAACCAAATATATTTGCTCATACGAAATGGAAACAATATATAATGGTGAAAGTGATCAAAACAGCAATGTAGCTTCTGATAGAACACTTCGAAAGGTGTTATACACTGCAGCTCAAAGAGCAGAGTAGTCAGTGTACACACAGTGACACAAGTACAAACATATTTGCAGCTTAAGGATTAAACATGCCTAAGTATGTTTTTTTTCGCTTGTTTGTTTGTTTTTTTGTTTTGTTCTGGAAACCAGGCATCTTTTTACTGGCACTGCCACACTTTTGATACGCATTTCTTCAGGTCTGTCACAATTAACAGCACTGGATTCCTGGTACACCTTAAGACTGTTTTTCAAAATAAGAAATATCCTTCACACTTCTGCTTGTTGCCTGCTTCTCATCATGAAAAAGTCTCCTGAAAGCTTAGAAGTATTGTAACGGAAGATGAAATGTAATCATTTCCCTTGTGAAAATTCTGAGTGTCTGAACACAAGATAACAAGCAGCTTTACAAACATAGCTGCATCGGTGCTTCTGCAGTAGGGGAGCATAAACCAAGTACAAGAGAGAAAATGGGCCTGTAATGGCTAACAGGAAAATAGGAGAACTATTGCTTTATGTGACCACAATGTACAAAAATTGCTTCCATAACAAAGGCTTAGGTCATACTGATTCTAAGTAAAATTGTCTTCACAGTTCATGGGACTGTGAGCACTTCTTAGTGAGCAGACATTCCCAGAAACTCTGATCCTTGCTGCTGGCCACAGAATCTGTAATGTGGGTAATATCTGACATCAGTGAAGGGCTGGCATGGATAATGGTTCCTGCAGACATAGAAGTAGCTGCAGGAATAGAAGTAGCTTTATTCCTCTACCTAGGTCCTTCTAATATGATAATCTGTGAAAACTCTCAGACTGTAGAACATCTGAGGCTGTCCTCATACCTTCCATTTCAGAGAATGCCTTCTGAAGAGAATTCAGGACAGTATTTTTCCTTGAGAGGAATGAAAATAAACATTACTAAAAAGTACAAAAGAGACAGGAATCTCCCAGAAAGAGTCCAGTGGAGGGATACACAGATGATAAAGGGCGTGGAACACCTACCTTATGAGGAAAGGCTGAGAGACCTGGGTCTGTTCAGCCTTGAAAAAAAGGGATTCAGAGGGGATCTGATCCACATGTATAAATATCTAAGGAGCAGGAGGCCAAGGGGAGAGGCTGGACTCTTCTCAGCAGTGTGTGGTGATAGGATGAGGGGAAATGGCCACAAACTGAAGCATGGGAAGTTCCGCACAAATGTGTGTGGGAACTCCTTCATAGTGAGGGTGACGGAGCACTGGCACAGGCTGCACAGAGAGGTGGTGGAGTCTCCTTCTCTGGAGATGTTCAAGACCTGCCTGGATGCCTACCTGTGCAACCTGGGCTAGGGAGCTGCTTTGGCAGGGGTTGGACTCAATGATCTCTGTAGGTCCCTTCCAGATTCTGTGATTCTGTGATCTTCACACCCAGAACAGTGCATGGTGTCCACCTTCAACATAAAGGCTTTAAAGTCACATATATAACTTCTGTAGCTCACCGTACTTTTATCCCTGCTACAGCATGCTCCTACAGCAAAGCACTGTCTGGTATCCTAGCATAACTGTGACACCTCTGAAAATTAAGATAGAATTTGATGATCTTGCATACTTTTAGGCATTCTGACCAATTACATTGAGCTGAACTCTGTTCTCACTGGGTATTGGTTATAACTCCAGTAAGTCACTGAGGAATAGCATTGCTATCTGTCCATCTGTGACCTGAATAGAGTGCCAGAGGCTATAAATGAGAATCTTTCTCTGCGAAGTAGGTCGCTTACAGAAAATTAATCCTAAAAGCTGCAGTCACCATGTTTAGACAGTTGGAGAAGACTTGCACAGGCAGGGGCAGGGAGCACATATTAATGAGCTGTATTCAGAAAGAAGTTATTTCAAGAGATGCCTTCAAGAAATGAAGAAACAAAAGCAGTCCAAATCAAGGATGTTTTCTGAGATATTGCTTATTCATTACTTGCTGCACTGTAGGCAATATCAACACTGTAAAACATGGTTTAAGCTTTTGTTCAGATTTATAGAAATAAAGAGTGTGCAGAATTATGCTTTATTAATATTCTATGGCTTTATTAATATTCTATGGCTTAAATAATCAATTTGTTGCTTTAAAATGAATTAATTTAGAAGCTGGATTTCAAACTCCACTGTAGTCACTGTTGCAAACCTTTGCTCAAGGGCAAGTAAATTCCTTAGGTGTCACTGATCTGTACTGTAGATGTAATGATGAGCAGCACTGTCTTGGGATACAGAAATGAGGAACTTGGTTGAATGGAGAATGGAGTACTTTCACTACAACATTTGGCATCTGGTAATAGTAACTAACTCCACAAGATTTGACAAAAATGAATGAAGCAACGTCCCTGCAGCTGCTGTTTGGATTATAAATAGTGGCACACGTTGGAAGCAGACCAAGAACTGGGTGGAGTGGGCATTACCAACCAGCAGGAGAGGAATGTCAGCTGGCTGCTAGCAGTGTGTTAGCTGCGCTGGAAGTAAGGAGCAATCCTTACTGACAGCTGTGCTGGTGAGCTGTACAGAGCAGATCTTCAAACTCAGGGAAGCAAAGGGGACTTGTAATAATTCTGTTCTCTTGCAGCAGTATCAGATAGCTCTAGTGAAATCAGTCAGCGTAGCTTCCACTTCCCCTCAGAAACATAAGGTTAGAGTGTGGATTTACGTAAGGCTCTTGGGTGAATTTGGTAAGGAATTCTGACCAAGATCCTTATGAAATCTGTCATATGAAATAAAAGTCTTCTCCCACAGTGCTGTGGTAACAGTTACTGCTCCTACCTAAGTAATGAGAACTGTAAATGGTGCTGTGGGGATAAGATGGTAAGCTTTAAAGGGCACTTTAAGATAACTTCATAAGCTCCACATTGTGCTGAGGTCCTAGGCTGGAAGGGTGAAGACTCTACAATGGGCTGCAATAGCAATTGCTTCCATTTAGATATGACTCTTTTAGATGCAGATGATGACTCTGTTAGCACAGAGGATGATAGCATGCCACGAAGTATTCCTGAAAGCTCACAAAATACTCTTTTATTTACACTGGGAGTTAAAATCCTCAGTTCACTTCCTGACTTAGAAAACATTTCAAACAGGCATTTTGGGAACATCACCCATTTACAGAGATTTCAAAGGATATTTCCTATGGCCATCTATTCAAAGTGGAAAGCTACTTCACAACAGAAAGGATTTAAACGTGATGGTTTTAGAGTTTGTCCTGCTGCTAGTCCAACGTGCCATATGCTATATGGCGCAAAACTCAATTTTCTTAAGTATTCCTCTCTCTTAAATATTCAAAACTAATTTGGAAACAGAAAAGCTTTGGTCATGTATTCAATTATCCCTAACCCGGAGTTAGAGCAGAAAGCTGAAGAAAGTACAGTGGAGCAGACAGACATCAGGTCCTACCTCATCATTACAGGAAGAGACAACAAAGGAAAATCTTGGTCATATAAAGTTGTACAAATCTGTCTGCTTGTACAGGCCTAATAGATTCAAACACTCAAAAGATGCTGAAGTGAGCTTGAGGGACATGGTCATCTACCATACAGTTACACCATGACAGAAAAAATCAGCAAAAACGGAAAGCTACAAAAGGAATGACAGTTTCTGTAAGTAGGAAGCCTAAGAAATAACACAAAAAAAAAAACACAACACCCTACCTCTTCATGAATACTGCTGATTGTGCTTTTTATCTGAAGTTGCTATTAACTGGACACATGCAAAAGGAGATGTTATTTGATAAACTAGAATTTATTCTAATACATGGTAAGTCTTCTCAAAGTTATAATCAAGAGATAATTACCAGGAAATTGCTTTGAGTTAAATATTTTCAGTGAGGCCGATGAAAAGCTAATTAATATTCAAAAAAGATTTTATTCTTAATTAGAGTATTCAAAAGAATTTTTTAGCAAAGGAAGATGGGTACCCTGGAGAGAGAAGTAGGAATATTAACTGAGCATGAAAGATCTGTTCTTCCCTCTGGGACAAGGAATATCCATATGATCTCAATGGAGTTACATCAGCACAAAACAAAGGAAAGTTAGTTGTGAATCAGCTCTTTAGACTGAAGTAAAACACACAGTTTAAATGACAAATTCGTTTGTAGCATAAAAAAGGCTGCTGAAGCATATTTGAAGTGAGGAGACATTCAATATCCATGAACTTTCAAATCATATCTCACTGTAGATGATAGAAATGCAGAAATATTTCTGCAAATTTGGATGAGGTTTGGAGCTGTTACAGGTTTCTCTTTCAAGGTGTTTCATACAAGATTTTTCATTTGCATTCAACCTTTCTGTTTGATCACATTTTCAAGTTCTAATTTATCTAAAGCACACATGTAGCTCATGGACAGAGGAGCTGACTTTCCAGTGCTGCTACAGACAGTCCTGTTATTATGCATCTCTTTCCTTACACTGGAGGTTGAGTAATGACACAGACTCCTTTCACTGTGTGGCACGTGACTATGCAGGGAAAATCAGTGGCTTTATCCTATTTATCTCTGAAATCCATGTGCTGTACTTCATTAGACAGTCTTAATTAATCACAGGACCTACTGAAACCACCACAAGGCAGACATCTTATCTCTGAGAAATAGACCTCAACGAAATTAAATAATTTTTAAGAAGGAAATATTCCATGGAAACACTCTCCACCGTATCTCAGAATTACACTCTTCTAAAAGATAACAAAGCTAGAGACAAAAAATGTCCAAGCATGGTGATGTTCAAAGCTTTCTGAAACACTAGGAGTCAATTGTAGCAGTTCTGGAAAGGTATTCCATAGGATGGGGAAGATTGGGTACTAACAAAAAATGAATGCTTCAGCTACAGTCCTTATCCACCAGGGATTTAGATTCCAGTCCTGACCCAAGTTACTGTGGGGTAAAAAGAGAAGAATCATCCTTCCACACAGAATCAATGAAGAAACATTCCAAGCTTCATGCACTCACTGTCTGCTACTGAACTCAGGACGTATTTACATAAGTAACATTTAAACTCTGATTTTCATTAAATTTACACTGTTAAAAATTGAATGCATGTCTTGTAAACATTGTATCAGAATGTGAAACACTCATTTTTAACCTGAATATCACAGCAGCACTAAGAAACTCCTAATTTCCTCATTTGAATTTTACTTTTAAAAATATCTCATTTCTGTCTTAGTGGTTTAATTTCATAGAACAAGGAGACACTGTTATTTTTCCATGAAGATCACACAGCATAAAACAAAGTCAATAACTCTGTTTTATAATTTTCAGCCCTTTACGAGAGCAAGCACAGCTAATTCCTGTGATTTTTTGCACTGAACATTAAAACCTCGCAAACCCAAAATTTCATCACATATTCTGAAAAAATAAAGATTTGCCCTCACTCCTCTACTGAAATTGCCTACCAATATCACTGAGAAGTATTTTATTCTTATGCTTTTAATGTAAATGATATTATTCAAAATTGATAACTACTGATTTTTTTATTCTGTTAATACAGAATATGAGGAATAGTTCCTTGCTGTTGCTATGGTGCTGAATACTTTAAATGTTCCAACAAAACTAAATTTTCAAAAGCAACCTAAGTTATTTAGGAACTTATGTCTCATTTTCTAAAATGACTAAGTATTTGGCTGTGAAGAAAGTCAAACTGACTAAAGCTCTTAAGGCACTTAATCACTATATAAAAGCAATTAGATGATGTGGCTAGCATCAAGTGAGATACTAGGACACAGTGACCCTGACATTAAAATGATCCAAACAAAGGCCGCTTTCATTCTGTAAGTCATCTGTATACTGAAGAATTTAAAGCAGTTTAACCCTAAATTCATACTTTGAATCAGTACAAATTAATTTTCCAGAGGCCCCGGGTAGACAAAAGCCTGTTTATTTCAAAAATCCTACCTAGAACAACGTGCATCAATACAATCCATTCTCTATCAGTAACATAAAAAATGAAAGACTGAATGTGACTGCGCTATGCTTCTCTCAATCATTTATTGAGTGCAATTCTGATTCCAAGAATTTCAGTGAATTGTGCTCTCATCAATTACAGCTCTGTGAATTTGGGCATCTCTCCCACATTCACCACGGCCATGCTGTGACAGCAATGTCAAGGAACAGCCCTTTTCCTAGTGAACACATCTCAACCCTAAGCAGAATAGGGCCCAATGCCCTGAGCATCTGAGGGCCCTACAAATCTGCACTCTCCCTAGACTTCTACAAAGTCTTCCAAAATCACACTACAGGGCTCTATGCAATCCTCAGGCCTCCCCTGTCCAGATGAAACCCTTATGGCCATACATGCTCCCCACTGGCACGTGGCAACACGATCACCAAACCACTGCATGTATTTGGAAAGGACTCTGTACAAACAGAAACTGTCTTACGCCACAAGGACACAGCATGGGCCCATGCAATTACACTGTTGAGATGCCGGTCCTGGTGTGAAGGCCTGTTTTATTTGACAGCATACATGTAGCCAATAGGAGGCAGCTGCAGCTACAGGTTGACTCTGCAGAGATCAGCAGTGAAGGCCAGGTTTGCATAGTGACCGTAGACAGAACTGCAGTGGAGTGGGATGAGGAACTGCACCGCATGGAGCAGTGAAGTGGCTAAAGTCACCCCTCTTGGTCCCATAAATCAAACACACACCATACAACAGGGTGGAGATCCTTTGCAAAAGCCAGTTACACATGCTCTTACGTTAGATTTAATGGAGCCTTTTTGTCAGTGAAACAAGAGGACACCTTAGTCTCTAAGACCCTCTAATGCTGGTTCCTGTCTTACTTCCACAACAAATTGAATTTAGCAGAACAATAATTGCAGATGCAGGACCTTACAAATCTTCTACCAAGAACAGAAAGACCTTCCATAGAATGATAAACACAAATATTTGGAATAAAGTGGAATGGAATAAAGATTCTGAATGAAGACTATCTGACCTCCACCCAGCTAGTACATTTGTTTATGTCACAGTACAAAATAATAACAACCACTTGTACAATTAATGCCTGAATTACAGTTGTCAATTTGCCTGTCCTAGTAAACATGATGACATGCATTAATGGCACAGTTGGTATAGGAGGTGAACTGTCAGTTTATTTGTTAAAAACAATATCATTTTATTCAATTAAGGGAATACAAGCTATGTGGAAGTATGGTAGATTTAATTAAGCTTTATTTATCTACTCTGATAGCCATGCAATTACTTAGAGGCAATAGCCTAAATATACAGTCCAAACCAAATCATCTACGGAGCTGTCAGAAGAACTTAAAAGAGCCAGCAGTAAGTGCACATGAACTATATGACCAGAATAATCCATACTGACGGTGTATGTTTGAGAAAAACGACTTGCTTGTGCCCTGCAAAACTTATCAGTGGATAGAATCATAAAATCAGTATATCATGAAGGTTGGAAAAGATCATCCAGTCCAACAGTCCACCTACCACCAATACTTCTCACTAAACCAATAGCCTCAGTACCATGTACAAATGTTTCTTGAACACCTCCAGCAACAGTGACTCCACCACCTCTGGGCAGCCTGTTCCAATGCCTGACCACTCTTACAGAGAAGAAATTTTTCACAGGATCCAACCTGCCATTCATGTTGTTTTCTATCTCAGATTTTTATAGAGAACAGAAGAATTAAATTGGCCTTGTTTAAACCAAATCCAAAGCCAAGAAAAGACTGAATTTTTTGGACTAGATTGATCTTGTAGTCAAATTTACTTTAAAAAAAAAAAAGATAAAAGATAAAATTTTGTACATGGAAGTCTCTGATACTGGTACTTTTTCTATGAACTACAGGAAGAAGCATTCCTGATATAAGTTTATCTCTCTTCCCTACTGAAAAAAAACAAAAAAAAAACAGTTCTTCTAGATAAAAAACATGTCACCTTCCTTAGTGGTTGCTATTTTTTTTTCCACTCAGTCTACACTAGTGGGATCTAAATGACTTCATTTCCTTCAGTCACTTTTCAGAAAAAATGCACAGGTCAGACATTTTGGCTTTTAACCTTATCGATAAAAGGGAAATGAATACAGGCTAGTTCTCAATTCAACACTTAACTTAAACACCAGTTTCAAAAAAAGAATCCTCTTCTCCCCTTCAATTTACACATTTATTTTCTAACATAGTGAGTTCTATTTCACCTCATTGATTAGTCATCTGGAATAGGAAAAGGGTACAGCAAGCAACATGATGTGAACATACATAAAAGTAAGCTGCCCTGAGCCTCCCACTGCACTCAATGAAAGTAAGCCCAGGACAGATAATTGCCTAAACTGCTAAAGTAGAATTAAATAATAATACTAAGAACTCCGAAAAATGTAGCAAGAAGATGTTACCGAATCTGTGTTGTCATATAATTAAACTAGTTCTAAGTTTTTACAGTATTTTCTACACAAAATGAACATGTTAAGTCCCAGTCATACACAGTGAGTGGAGGACAATTTGTACTAATAAAGCTATTTTAGCAATCTCTTAAAATTCAGGGCAAATTAATATAAGTTGCCTACTTGAAAAAGCATTTAGTTTGAGACAGTGAACTGAAGTCTGATTTCTACACTTATTCTCACAATTAGAGAGGTAATTTATTGTTTCTTCAGCAAACTAGAGAGTTAAATAATTAATAACTACTTGCATGAAGTACAATTCACTTAGGAGGGTGTTTTGTTTTGTTTTTGTGTGGGTCTTGTTGCAGTCTCCCAGAACAACAGCTTCCAAAATCCTAACTCGAGCTTCAAAACGAAACCCTTTGCACTCCATGAAATATGAAAGAATATTATTACACCAAAGTGCCACAGAATGAAAACCACAAAGGCAACAACCCTATAAAACCCATTGCTATGAATGGACCAATAGTCATGTTTTATTTCTGTGTATCTGAGAAAACAGAGGCCTAGACATCCCAGGCATTTTATTTCACCACATTCACTAGCTCCAGGTTTCTTCATTTGCCAACTGGCTTAATAGCTGATACAGAAAAACCCTCTAAAATACTATATGATTGCTGATTTGTGCCCATCCAAAGCATTTATGACAAAATTTGATGACTGTTCAATGCAACTGTGGAATAACTTGATGATGCTCACGCATTGCCTGCTTACGCATTGCACTGCTGTTCAGTGACTTGAATTCGTCTCATCAGAGACCTCTGTCACATGGTCAAAACACTGATCAACACAAACTGCTTTCTGGCTGTACTACAAAACATCAGTGGCATCTATCGTGATATTCAAGGAACTCCGAAGATGTGACACTTTAGGTACAGAAAGGTTCTCTAAAGTATAAAAAGCTGAAATACTACAGGTGATATTGATCACCATTTGGCTGTGTTCCCCATTCTATCCCTTGAGCTAACTCTTCCATCAAGAAGACAATGTATCGTGTACTTCATGTTTTTACATAGGAAATATTCCACTTAGGTGTTCATTTGTGCCTGCCCTGAACCTTTGTTCACATGTGCAAGGCAAAGATTGATACCCTCAAGCTTCCACTGCAGGGGGTCTCCCTACCAGAATGCAACAGAAATCAACACAATACCCTTCCTGACACAAATATTTTCAGTAAAACAACGACTGTGCATGGAGCCCAAACAATGCTTATGTGTATTTGGATGCATTCTAGCAAGGTTCAAAACCTTACTTCATCAAAGAGCTTTTTTACTTAAATTTTCCAGGGGCTTAAGGTACTATATTATTAGGAACCCACACTTGGAGATGGGAGTCAAATGCATGAAATAACCTACCAAGGAGACAGGGCAGTGTGACAGCAATACCAGGAAGCACACTACTGTGTTATCTCTGTTGAAAAGGAGAAACACAGCTCTGAATCATACTGTTGGCAGGAAGTTTTATGCTGGATCTGCTAAAGAAAACATAGTAGATGAAATCCACATCGTCTAGGTTTAGATGTTCAAAAGCAAAAGGAAGTATCATCAGATGGCAAATTTATCTGATAGACGTTAGCTGCCTATCTAGCATAAAAGGCATCAGGCACAAAGGAATGAAAAATTTCCAGGCCCTAATGTCATGAGAACACGGCAAAATATCCTGGCTTGCTACAAACCTTGCTACTACCTTAACTGGGTTTAATTGTATAGCTTACCTATAAGTAAGGGAAAAATCCTCTGCAATGTTAATTCATCTGGCAAAAATGACATAAACCAAAGAGCATGATACTAAGAACTAGTGTGGGTCTTCTGGATTTAGACTTAACATAAAGTTAAAATTGACTGCTCCTGGGCCTTGGTCCTACATCTCTTGTAGGGGTGCAAAGGGATCAGTAAAAACATGCAAAGCTGAACAGCTTATGAAATTCAGACAGCTCTACTCCACATGAACTCCAGACAAAAATTACTTTGATGAATCCTATTTTTTGCATTAAAAAATGGGCTCCATTCGAATACGAAACAATTATTATAAAAAATAAGCCAGATACTCATGCCATGTGTTTTTAATATAGAGTCTTCTGAACGGCTTTTTTCTGCTTTGTCAAACGTTAGTTTATAAATATGAGTTCTTTCAAGAAGTGGACATACCTAATCCATTTGGTAGGATCTTTTCAATAAACAAAAAGATCATCAAGTAGCTTTATCAAATTTGCCGCAATTTTTTTGCATCACACAGAGTCCTACGTTGGCTCCAGTCTGAAGAATCAGAGAATCAGAGAATCATGGAATCATTAAGGTTGGAAAAGACCTGCAAGATCATCTAGTGCGACCATCAACCTATTTCCACCATGCCCACTGAACCATATCCCTCAGTGCCAGATCTACAGATTTCCTGAACATCTTCAAGGATGGTGACTCCACAGCCTCCCTGGGCAGCCAGTTCAATACATTACCATTCTTCTCTTTCAGAGAAGAAATTATTCCTAATATCCATCCTGAGTCTCCCCTGGTGCAACTTAAAGCTATTTCTTCTTGTCCTACAACTGTTACCTGAGAGTAGAGGCTGANACCAACTACTGGTGACTACTGGATTTAACTTCATTCACCATCACCTACTGGATCTGGCCACCCAGATAGTTCTTTACCCAGCAAAGAGTACATCTGTTTAAGCCATGAGCTGCCATCTTCTCCAGGAGAATTCAACAGATGAAACACAATTAGCTCCTAAGCTGAACTCCACCTGTGCCTGGAATTCAAAAATATTCCAGCAGACAGAAATGTTCTGTCAGCTCTATCCAATCCCCATTGCTGTGTAACTACTAGAGCTAACCCTAGCAGCTGCTTAAGGTACAATTACTCATGAGATTTAACTATAGCAAAGGAGCATGAACTGCAACCACCTCAAAATATCACTCTCCTCTGCTTCCTCTTAATGCAAGTAGAATTTGGCACAGCAGTATTTCATGCCTTCAACAGGAAAGGAATCATATTAAAAAAAAAAAAAGATATCTGTTGACAGCTATCTGGGTCTCAGGCTTCCATGGTCAATCCCCCAGGAGTAATTTATCTAACTGATTAGAAATTATCTAGTTTCTAACTCCATATGGGCTTCATTAACACAACTAGAGCACTTTTCAAATGGCAAAACCATCCTTTCTGGAGCATATTTCAGTCCACAATTAATAATTTGCCATCATCAGAAGTGGAAATACTTCATGACTTAAGATGATGGACACCTTCTAACGCAGGTCAGATGTATTGTCAATTCCCCTGAGCAATATCTAATCATATTCTTATAAATGCCAACAAGTACATAGTAATTGATAGACTTTTAAGCTTAAATCACTGCAAAAGATGGTACTAGGTGGACTGATTTCTGCTTGCAGTATTCTTCTTTTCCAAGGAGAGGGGGTGGTTAAGAAGGGTGTCATACAGAGAAGACTAGGAGGAATATATAAATACATAAAGCAAATGGATCCTTTTGTCTCAAACATGAGCTGTTAAGGGCTGAAGGTATATGTATTTATACCCTTCTTGGAAATTTGAGAAAAAAAGAGTTTTGCACTGTCTCAGGAGTCATTCATATTGTCACGATTGTTGTTTTTATCATAAGGCAATCCAGATAGCACTGAAACTGTAACCACACAGCATATAAAAATGTTAGAACTCAGTATTTATCTATGTACATGTGCAGCTTCTCATATGAGAACTACAAGTCACTCATGATCCACAACTATGCCTGAGACAACACAGAAGACAGAGAACTGTTTGGTGTCAGTAAGAGAAGAACTGAAGTTGTATCATACATATTCAGTGGAGCATCACTAAAATGCATTCAGTTACAGACTTCTTTCCTTTTTCTAAAGCATATTCCTTAAGTATGGGTTTGGCCTTGCTGCCTGAAGAACTTAAGACAGATGTTTGTTAGATACATGTACGATACACAGGAGAATAAAGCACACAGACGTGGTACAGAGACAAAGATCTTGGCGAAGTGCAGGTGAGTGGGCAAACAGATGCTATACCTGGAATGGGGTACAGGGGCCAAGCAACTTGGAATTGCAAAGAGCCTACTTTTGAAAAGAACGAACAACTGAAAGTTTGGGCTTGCTTTGCTTGTTCTGTTGGAGCTTTTTTACAACCTTTTTCTTTTGATTATTTAATTTGAGTTCCTGCTTTCTCAGTACACTGGGAAACTGATTCATGGTAGATGAGTGAGTTATGGAATTACTTGAGCAACTGGAAATATTTCTTCAGTAAGAATACACATTTAAAAAATATTCAAAATAAATATTCAAAATATATTGAAATAAAATAATAAGAGTGATACATGCTGTTCTGCAGCATACTTAAAAATGATCCAAAGAACACAGGCGGTCAGTGGCTTAATGTCTGGATGGAGATCAGTGACGAGTGGTGTTCCTCAGGCTCTGAGGCTGATGCTTTTTAATATCTTCATCAATGACATTGACTGGGGGGTTGAATGCATCCTCAGCAAGTTTGCTGGTGACGCCAAGATGGGTGTGGTCAACAGAGCAGAGGGACAGGATGTCATCCAGATAGACCTCAACCAGCTTGGGCAGTTGGCCCAGGTGAATCTCATGAGGTTCAACAAATCCAAATGCAAGAACCTGCACCTGGGTCAAAGCAACCCCCATTACCAACACAAACTGGGGGATGAAAGGATTGAACACAGCCCTGCTGAAAAAGATGGGGGGTATGACATATGGGAATCTGGACATGAGCCAGCAATGTGCCCTCTCAGCCAAGAAGGCCAACTGGATCCTGAGCTGCATCAAAATAAGTGTGTCCAGCAGGGTGAGGGAGGTGATCCTGCCCCTCTACTCTGTGCTGGTGAGACGTCAGCCTGAGAACTGCATCCAGATGTGGAGTCCTCAGTACAGGAGAGACACAGACCTGTTGGTGTGTCCAGAGGAGGGCCACAAAAATAATCCAAGGGATGGAACACCTCTTTTACGAGGACAAACTGAGAAAGCTGAGGCTGCTCAGCCTGCAGAAGAAAAGGCTGCGAGGTGACCTGAGTGTGGCCTTTCAGTATCTAAAGATGAGCTACAGGAAAGAAGAGGACAGACTCTTTATCAGGGTCTGTGGTGACAGAACAAGGGAAAATGGTTTCAAGTTGAAAGTCAGATTTACGTTAGATAATAAGGAAAAAATCTTTTACAGTGAGGGTGGTGAGGCACTGGAACAGGCTCTCCAGAGATGTGGTTGATGCCCTGTCCCTGGAGACTTTAAAGGTGAGGCAGGATCAGGCCCTGGACAGCCTGATGTAGCTGTGGTGTCCCTGTCCATTGCAGGGGAGTTGGACCTTCAGAGATCCCTTTCAACTCTAAGTATTCTATGATTCTCTGATAACACAAATCTTCAGTTCTTTTTTAATTTCCTTCCTTCAGAATTGTGTAGCCATTTTAATGATATCTATGTGGATGGTAATATATGACCTGAAACCAAGATCTCAAGTATTTTCCAGTATCACAGAACAAGATTATGACTCCAGAGTCCATTCTAAGGATATAAAACAGTAAAAGAACAAATCTGGAAAAAGTTATTTAGCACTCCAGTTACCAGTACAGATGGTTGTGTGTTTGCTCTATGTTGTTAAAGATAAGTGGACTAAGTTTTGTGCTTGAAATTAAGTAGCTACCTACTATGAGCTTTTAGTCTTCTAATATATTATACATCTTACTAGCCATTTAGCCATAATTTTAAGAGGTCCACTTTTGGAGAGGTGAAACATGATGAGAGCAAATTTAGTGACACTCTTACCTGCAAAAGAGACTGCCATAGTAATATCTTGTTCTCAAATCGGCAAAATTCCATACTCTAAAGAAAGCCCTCCACCTCCTCACCAAGATAAATCACGAAGTGAACACAGGAGCATGAATGGTTCATGACTCTTTGGTCATGAAATACTTCCACTCATCAACTTCCTTAACCAGTCAGGATGAAACAATGAAGTTTGAGTGATCAGACACTGAAAATTATGTTAAGAGTTGTCCTGTATAACATCCCCTCTGCCCTTGCTTTTCCCTTAAGACTTCTCATTTCAATGTTCATGACTGTTATAAAATTCACTTGAGACTCAGGGGATCAATAGCAATGTGCTTTTCATTACTGGTAACCTTGGGCACTAATGGCTTTCTGCTCCTGTAGAGGATATTTTTTAAACATGTGTCTGAAAAATATTTTTAAGTATGCACTGAGGCTTCCAATTCAAGCAAGGCACGAGATTTGTAGTTCCAATGTATTAAGTCTTTCCAAGGAAGATTTTTAAAGAATGGCACTACTACAAAGTGGCCGTTTCCTCTTAAAAATTTTCACTGTGATTTTTTTTTTTTTTCTGGAGAATGCCGCAGCATCTTTATTTATTTATTTGTTTGTTTATTTAGTGTCCACACTATTTGATTCTAATGACATTTGAGAGCTGAAAAGAAAGTTTCAAAAGACAGTAGTGGAAGAGGTATCTGCTATAGTTGTAAATGCTGATCTAACTTCGACAGTAACTATCCAGACAGAGCTCCAGTGTACTAAAGACAACCTATTGGCTACCTCATGGTGCCCTGGGAAAGCTAAGTTTGCAGTTATTCCTGTTTACTGGTAGAAAGGTTTCCAATGAGGATTCAGATGGCCATAAGTAAAGGAAGTATGAGTAAAGAAAACATGAGATATGGACCACCTACATAAAATTGCCTATATCTGCAGCTGGAATCCTTCTTGAAAAGATGACTGCATGCTTCAGCTTAAAACGCAGATAACTACACCTATTCTAAATATTATGCATGAAAATAATCCTACCCAAAAGAAGAAAACTCTCAGACAGACACTCGGTATAAGAACATACTAAAGAAAAAGTTCATTATGCAACTGAATTACTGGGAACGTGTAGAATAAAGAGAATAGTTTCATCATCAATGCCTAAAGATAACAGAAAAGTAACTGTGTATTAAGACTTGTAAAAGGACTTACACATTTTAGAAACGTGTATCTTTGAAAAATGACAGTGAGGCAAAGGACATAAGCAAAAATAAATACATAAATAAAAATCACTGCTCCCCTCTGCCACAGAAAACCACCCCAAGGAATCTGATTTTGTGTTGAATATCAGATACTTGTAATGCTGAAGTTTATAGCTGCTGAAGTATTAATCTTCTCATGTCATCCATGTATTGGATTGGTTGAACACAGTTGATGTATTCTTTTAAAAAGTGCAAGCTCCTTCTTCCTTAAGCAATTTAGCTCCTTTTCCTTTCTGTTAGGGTTTTTTTCTGTTATTACTATTTATTTTATGTATGTGATTGAAAGAGGAAATAATTACATGTTCCAAGTTGTATTCCTTTTTTTTTAATGTTTTTTTTTTGTAATTTAAAGTGAATAAGGATTATATTTCTCTTCTAGGAATGTACTTGACCGTTATGTCAGAAGAGTGCTTCCTTGCCTCTGAGGATGGTATTTACAACATTTATTTTTTCAAACACTCAGCTCTCATCTTCTGAATTACCCCATGGAGCTCTCACTAAATAAATGGCAGGAAGTGGATAATTCACATGCTCCAGACTAGAACTTGCTTAGCTACTCAAAAGAGACAGTAAAACTTCTTAAGTATTGGGCTGTTTTCAGTTTTGTCTCTCATTCATTCCCACAACCATTAAAATCAGCTCTATCAGTTGCAGAATTGCTTTATTTGAAAGAGCTCAGCAACACATACTGCACAGCCATCCCTCTAATAGCAGACAGAAGTACTTTTCATCTCTCCTTCCATACCTACAGACACCTTCTTAAAATGTGACAGTATAAGCTGTACTGTGCTGTGCTTGACACACTGATGGTTTAAAAACATGTAATACTTCAGTAGGTATTCCAGATTCCACACAGAATTTTCAGAAATTGTCACAATCAGGAGAACCAGAGACAAGAAAAAATGTGCATAAACACAAGATCTTCATTTCAAATCACTGATTTCCTAGCAAGAACTCCTATTGTGAAGGACAGCCTGCTTCAGCTACATCCCAGCTGCTTATGCAGAAGTGTGGGAAGCTATCAGAGTTGGGTGAAGGAGGAAAGAGCCATATTTTCCCCTGTGCTTCTTCAACAGACCACCAGGGTCTTGGTGACAGAGAGGTAGAAGAGGAAAAAGAACTGCAGTACAGCTAGGACCTTCATAGTGTCAAACAACTGTTGTTTGAGGCGAAGTCAAGACCTACTTCTTAGGTGCTGTAATAATCAGTATTTGCTTACTCTTGACAGTGGGAACTTGTCACCTTTCAGTTGGTTCTCTGAATGTGCCACAAGAAATAATAATCTTTTATCAAAAGAGTAATTGAATTTACTAGAGTCTCTCCAGTGTGCCCTAAGATGCCACTGTTCTCTATAGCACCATGCAATTCAAACACAGTTATTGCCTTTTATGTCATACAGACACCTTTCTAAAAAGATATCTAGCTTTAACAGTCTCCATTCTTGGAGGTTTTAAAAACCCAGCTAGATAAAGCCCGGAGCAGCCTGGTCTGATCTTGTTGCTGATCTGCTCTGAGTAGGAGCTTAGACTACAGACTTCCTGAGGTTCTGCACAACATGAAAAGTATCCTAAGATCAGGCTAGATAGCATTTAAAATCCAGAATGAAAAAAAAGACGTTATGCATACCACCAGCACTGCTTGGTAAGGAAGTGAAATGTAACATCATACGGAATGTCCTAATACTGAAATTTGAGTATAAATTCAAATTACAAGACAACACGTAAACCTATTATCTCAAAACTTTTCTTCAAAGCCAATTTAACAACTCAGTGCAATCCATAAAGCATTGTTACAGTAACATCACTAAAATATTTAAGCTTCTGAAGTACATGGTTGTAATACACAGAGTGAAAAATATACTAAACAGATTTCTGCATACAATTTTTAATGAAAACTCAGTGAAAGAACATGAGCTAGCAGCAAGATCTTAGGGTTTTTTTTTCTTTTTTCTTTTTTTTTTGGTTACAGAATTTGATTTACATGCAGTGTTATTAACTGTTAAGCTATCTAGACAATAAAGTATCTAAGATACCAACATAATTTGAAATAAGTCTGTTTTCACTAAGGCAGTGAGTGAAAATTTCATATTAAAAACTTATTTGAATACAAAAATAGGAATTTTAATGAACAAGCAACAAACACATGTATATTGTCAACTCAAAACATTAAATTATAGAAATTCCAACTTTCATTAAGTTTAGATGGAGCATCTTCATATATGACATGAAAAAAATGATGTAATAGGTTCAAGTCACGGCTGACAGAAAATTGAAGATTTTCAAGATTTGTCCCAGAAGAATCCTCTTATAGTAAGCTTTGTTTCTGAATGCATATTTTATCCCACAGCTTTCTACAGTGCCAATAAATTGAATAAAACTTGTTATGAACAAATTTATTCTTTTCAAAGGGGAAAAAAGCAAATTCATCAAACAGTTATCAAAACATCCCAAGCAGCATTTGCAGACTTTGCCAGATATACAATTCAGTTTTTACACTTGAGTTATATTCGAAGGCTGAATGAGCTTTGAAAAGTATTCCTTTGGGCTCATTCAGACATCTAGCCATTCTATACTGTGCACCAGTATAATTAAACTTGAATTTAAAAGTCAGGTGCATTCATATGAGAAGTGGCTTAAAACTTGTTAGCATCTAGTTTCTCTCTAAACTCAATTTCATCATCAAACTATTTCTCAGTTTAAAAAATATAAAAAGCACATAATAAAAAAACGAAAAAAATGAAAAACCCCCACCACAATTGAAAGATTATACAAAATAGTGAAGGAAAAAAAGAGACGCAGAAAAAATAAGAAAGATGTCTGAGAAGACTAGGACTAAGAAACTAAGAAAGAAAATTTGTACTTCTTCTAGTCTTACTTTAACTATTGGATTTTATTAACTAGCTTCTGTTACCAAAAAAGCATTCCTTCAGTAGGGGCTTGGAATTGATGATCTTTAGAGGGCCCTTCCAACCCCTGTAATTCTGTGATTCTGTGTGATTCTGGAAAAGTCATCATTCAGAAAAGGACTGATCAGTGTCTCAGTCAAAGTTATTAAAATTCTAATGCCAGCTTAGGCTACGTTTTATTTTCATTTCTTCTGGCAATATTTAGTAACAATGGCAATGTTCAGGCTGTACAGGACAAATACAAGCTCCCAAGTAATACTTCATAATTCAACATTAACCGTCATAGTTTTAAAAAAAGGCAAGAGATTTAACTGCAAGTGTTTATCTTCCTGTGCAAGGCTCAAAATGGTTAAATACTGTTTTCTCTCCAGCAGTTGACTAGAACCACTGCTTGTGGACAGCTTTAGACTTTACAGTTAAGAATAAATTGAAGTAACTAGACAGACTTTTGTTCTGCTATGCTTACAGGATGTGAATGGAATTGTAGACTTGCTAGATAAAGTTAATCTCAATACTTGCAATTATTTATTGAAATAATAAGAATTGAAGTTCTAATAACAAAACACTAGTGAATTAAGTAATGTTTTTATTCAGTTTTTGGGCATAAATGGACAGAAAATAACTATAAATACCATAGTCTACATTTATGCTGCAGAAACACAAGCCCAACTAATCACACCAGGACATACAAAGTGTAGAGAAGAATGCTTGCAGAAGATGACGTATCTGTTCAGAGAAGATGAGTTAGAACAAGATGAAAAAGAACATTTTTCAGGTGTGCAGATTAAAAATGACAAGCAAGATGTAGCCTAAAGCATGAACTCCACGCTTCTGACTCTGACCATGTTAATGCTAATCAGACCCTTCCAGTTCACAAAAAAACATAACAATTCCTTCCCCAGATGACTGTTCTGACAACAACCCCATCAACCTCTTACCCCTACCCTCTGCTGCAACAACACTGCACACAGCTGAGCATGCCTAGCCCTCAGCAGTAATGCAGTTCCCACCTAAAATGCCACCATGTGTGGTGCTGCGGCACCCTGTTGCCCATGAAGCTTCAACTTCTGCCCACAGCTCCACCTAAGCCTACCCCATGCTCCAGACTATACTGAGGAGCATCGCTTTCGGACCTTCACCTGGTGAGCAGGTGCTGTCACAAAGCAGAACATAGATAAATCCAAGTAAAGCAGCTCATTTCCAAACTAAGTTTTGACACTGATTTGCAAAACATAATCATGCCTGGGAAGTAACTGTTATCTTTTGAAATACAAGGATTTTTAAATGGTAGCTTCCCTCTGACTGAGATAGTGTTCCTTGACTCTCAGACACATACAAAAAGGCTTCTTTTCCTTCTGTATGAAAAAATGGTCAGAAAATGTTTGCAAGCATTTTCTTCTTGGTTAAATAATATAAATGCCCTCAGTTGTCGTCATCTTTTTTTTTCTTTTTCTTCATTAAAACCTTGCAGATGCCATCAGCAAGATGAAATGATGTGCTTTGAGAATCATCATAACAAGTGTCATCATTCTAAATTTAGACATATCTAAATATAGATATATCTCTAAAGATAGAGATATCACTGGAATGCCAATTCTCGCTAGCAGTACATAACCATACAAGAAACTTAAACCAGGCGCTCACACTGCATACATGAAGATAAAAGAAAAAAGCTCGGTAGTTTTGCTACCTCTGTTCTACCCCATCCACAATTACAACCAGGTAGCTTCAGAAACATCTTCAGTCATGCTCAATGCAGTACAACATGTACTTACTACACTGGCATACCACAAGTCATATTTACACATACATAAAGAGAGAAAAGATCTTGCAGCTATCATTAAATACAAACAAAAAACACTTACAGTCTGTGGACCTTATCACAACTACTTTTTGCAAAAGTACTGAGAATTCCAGCATAAAAGTAACAAGTTTAAAAGTACTCTTTACAGAACACTAATAGACATGCAACTTTCATATAATTCCTTCAGCATGCAAAGAGCACTCTTACAAGACACCATTTCTTTTAAAACATGTAATAGATGCTCTGGTAACAGCTGAAGTATAAAAATAAACACAACAATTCTGCTAAAAAATTAGTGCAAAAGTATAATTTTTTTCTCATTTGAAAATGCAAGAGAGTTCTCCAGGTGCTTTCATTATTCTCTCAAAAAAATGAGAAGCTTTGAATAATTTCATCTCTGCTCATTCCAAATAATACGAATGACATATCTGAAGTTCTACTATTCCCCAACTTTTGATTGAAGGCATAAAGCTGTACTGAGACCATTTACTAAAAATAATAATAATAATAATGTCGTATTTCTAGTTTTGCTATAAGTTCATTAAATACTTATGCTACTCTCCGTGGTCTCAGTACATCACGTGTTTTATTGAGATCCCCTTTGAATCAATAATTTTTAACAAGAAAGACACATCCATCTTAACTTATTCAAATAAAAAATCTTTGTTTTTTTACAGAACACAGTGGAATTCAGCATTCATAGAATCATAGAATGGTTTGAGTTGCAAGGAACCTTGAAGACCCCCTGGTTGCGCCTCCCCTGCCATGGGCAGGGATACCTTCTACTAGATGAGGTTGCTTTCAAGTGTAGTGAATAATAATTCAGTCTAGAGCAAAACTACACATCTCCTGTGTTCTGAAAAAAAGTTGAAAAATGTTTTCAACTATCAGAACTGTTCAGTTAAAGGTTGTTTTTAACTGCATAATCCAGAAGCAGCGTTAAGAGTCCTTTTCTTCTAACAAGTTATCACTGAAAGGCCGATCCACTGTTACCAGTTATTTAAATAAAAATTGCAAAAATAATTTAACTGGAATATTCTATGAAGTGGTTATCTTTACTAAGATCTCAGTCATTGAAATAACACTTCCTGTTAAAGGGACACCTGTACTAACGAGCATTCAAATTCTTATGCTCAGCTGAATAAATTACAAAATAATGCACTCCTAGTCTCATCCCAAGAGACTTCCTCATACATGGTTCTGTTTCTATTTTGTGAAAACAAAAATTACATTGCAAATCCGAAAGCCAGTGCTGTACTTTGTTTTATTTTATTAAAAACCATGTAATTTTATTCTTAACTGAGCTAGGTAGAAGCCATGACATGGAAAAGGTCCCTTTAACGAGGAAGAAAACAGATATCACTGTATCAGGATGTGGGAATGGAATCTGTACCTATGGGTAAATGGCAATGCATTCTGGGTTGGTTCAGCCCTTGGTTCTGAATTCTGTGTCACTTCTGGCGTAGCTCTCTCATCATCTGTCCCGTTAATGCTTTCTGGCGTTAAAGGAGACTGAATATCCCCTCCAGCTGATTCCTTATGCAAAACAAACAAATGATAAATTAGAATTACAAACTGACCTGCTCAGGATGACAATGTGCTAATAAGCATTACTTAAATTCTTATATAACATACAAATTTTAGGCAACATTAATGTGAGGATCACAGATTTCCAGTGTTCCCCATAGACATATTTCATCATGTGATTTAATTTAGAAGTGTATTACCATCAGATTCACACTGTCTTACAAAAAACACAACTGACGTAAGATTTCTTTGCAAGCATCCAGCATCCTCCTTATTACAGACATATCTCATTCTTGCCTGATATTTACATTCAGTCACAAACCCGTAAATACACCTAGGATTCTTACCTCTTACTCTACATTCTAACACAAAGAAACAAGTTCTGCTATTTGTTTCAAAATACAGACTTCATATTCTGCATTAACCTAAGTAAACAGTGGAAGGGCCTTTGCTACTGCAGTCAGTCTCATGTAGAAGACTCCCTTGTAAATAACACTTGGTCAGTAGAGTCCTTGCCAAACTTAAGAGTCACAGAAGCCTGGCTGTCATTCTTGCTGTTCACAGTACCATCTGGGAAGGGCAATACTCCAACTACTAGCAAGCAGTTTCCACTGCTGCTATGTAACTTGATATCTGATAAAACTTGATGGCTGCCTCTTAGCCAGAAGGCATTGGTGCAGTTTTAATCAACCCTTATCAAACCAGAATATGCCGTTGTGTTTTGATCATCAGACACAACTTGCTTACTTGTAGACACTATTTCTTTAAAAAATAAAAAAAAGTACACCATATAGCCCACATCCTAACCAATAAAGTTATAGGACTTTCAATCCCTATACATGATTTAACTTCAGTATTTTCTTTCCTATCACACTCATCTTCAAATAATGTCTGTCACAGAAGATAAAAGGGTGGTAAGTTAAGTTGCTTGTCCTGATTTTTATATACCTTAGTAAGCTTTTAGTACTGAAGTGGCAAAATTGAACTCGCTAAAGAAGACTTTCATTAAGAGTTAAATGAACACCATGTCTGTACAACAGAAGATGGCCGAACAAAAATTGTTCTAAAAGCCAAGCATATCCTATGACCACACAGACTTGATACCATCTGCATGGGTATTTTATGTTATTAAACTGAAGCACAAGCACAGTCTCTGAAAGGTTAACTCCTCCTCTTTCCAGCTTTTTAGCACTGACTAGAAAGCTGAAGAATAGCAATCTCAGAAAGAACTGAAAAGTATCTGGCCCATGATCTTAAAAGATCAAGGTCTAATTTCTAGCATCTACTTGTTGCCTTCAGCTAGCTTACAAGGCAGCACTGAATCTACGTCTATAGGAAACATGGCCTAGGACTTTGAGACTTAATCACATGGAGTACCTTAAGATCTTCAGAGAAAAATAAGATCAGGCTGTCATCATCACTTTCCACAAAGCCTTGGTGTCACTTAGCCAAGAATACTGTAATTCACATTTTTCAGTGTGCTTTGATTACATTAAGCAGATAAAGCACAACAGGTATTAAAACTGTGCGTTTACTCTGACAACCATCTCACATGAAGCGAGAGATATATCTCACATTCTAAATCTACAACAGAAATTAGAGAGTGATACAGAGTAGTACTGTAACTTTTATGTTCTAAAAAAATACTACATTTCATGAAAATTAGTTTGCTTGTATCTTTAAGCTGAAACCCCTGTAACACTATTATTATGCTCATAAAGTCAGAGACTGTCTATTAAAATGTGTTAAGTATGAAAGCATGAAAGAATTTTCTTCAGCAGAAAATGTGCAAGTTCCACCTATGCCTATTTCTTAGTAAAGCACTGTGACAAACTCCTAATTTGAGAGAAATTTAAGTGACAAAAATTCCAGCAGACAAACATGACAGTTTACGTAATACCCAAAGGGTCACTGCCCGTAAAGGAATTCCAGCTTGTTTTTTAAGTGTTACATTTTGTTGTTGTTAAGTGTTCCATACACTACCTTATATTTCTCTGCTCAGTTCTGACTTGCAGTTTCACAGGGCTGCGAGCTACCAACTCAGACACCATAATATGAGTGGAAACACTTGTACCAATACAGAAATTCAAGCATTGCAATCACTTTTTCACAAGTTCTGTGAGAAAAGTGTTCACAAAGAAGCCAATGGTTGACAAAACAGAATCACAGAATTGTAGGAGTTGGAAGGGACCTCTAGGATAATCTCATCCAATCCCCCTGCCAAAGCAGCTCCCTAGCCCATGTTGCACAGGTAGGCATCCAGGCAGGTCTTGAACATCTCCAGAGAAGGAGACTGCACCACCTCTCTGTGCAGCCTGTGCCAGTGCTCCGTCACTGCACTGTGAAGAAGTTCCCATGCACATTTGCGTGGAACTTTCTATGCCACAGTTTGTGGCCATTTCCCCTTGTTCTGCCAACACATCGTGACCATTTTGTCAAAACTGGTCCATTCCTTGCACTTAAAGAAGACCTGACACTAAAACTTAGCAGACAATCACTATCCTTAGTAGCGTGCATAACAAGGGGTTCAAAGTCACGTAAGAAGAGTTGGATTGTTTTGAACGTCAGTCAGCACAAAGTTTCAGATGTGTTATTAAAATGGCGTTGGTCACAAGAAATGTCTGAGGGCAGATTCTGGCTAGGAGAAGAAAAGAACTGATATTCAGACATGAGTTTTAAGAGTGGAGTAAGGGTTCAGGCACCTCAACTTGTATCATTCAGTTCTGTACTTGAACATTAAAAAAAAAATAAGGCTAAAAAAGCCCAACAAACGCAGCAACAAAATAGTTCTCAGGCTATTGCCTCATGCAGTTCAGTGAACTGGATAACAAAGTGTTACTTCTTCAATGTGCAGGCAAACCAGTAACTGAAAATAGGCCATAGATCTCTTGTCACTGAAAGATCAATTGTTTTATGTCTCTGTATTTAAGATGAGTCTGAAAAAGAAGAGGAGGCAGAACAGAGGAGCCTGTATTTCAGTTTTATATGAACAAGGTAAGGTCCTTGCAAAACCCTAATTCAAAGGTAAGGTTAAAAGGGCAACAGATGGGGTACCTATTGCACAAGTGATTTTATAAGTACCAAAGTTGATAACTTCTTTCTAGTTCACCTCAGTCTGAAGCCTTCACACAGCTCAGATATAAATAAAGTCTGTATTGTTACATGAATCCGTCTTAACAGAGATGGGTAGAAAGTGCAAGTTCTTTGACACATAAATAATGCTTTTCTCTTTATTAGAAAAAAGTACCATCCACTCAGTGTGACTTAACGTAACAAAGTAGTATCTCTTTCATGATTTGTTGGTCTACACCACTGTAATTCTCTGTACATGTTATGTTCTTTCTATGATGAAGGTAAAAGGTGATTTTATTTATTAACTGATATTCTGGGAAATTAAAGCAAAGCCTGCTGATAAATTGAAAAAGGACAGGCAGTATTAAAGAAGCAGTTAAGAATGTAGAATTTCTACAAAGTGTTTCAGTGGGAAAAAAAAAAAAACAGTTGAAGAATACATGTCCTCAAATGAAAAAAAGCTGTGAAAAAAAAATTCTCAACATGGGACTACTACTTCCTAGCCACCAAAGGACTTTTTAAGGGTGAAAAATACCTAGCTAAGTAGTACCAACACCTCTAAAGTTCTAGTATCTTAGAAAAATAGCCCAACTTCAGTGGACTTTAGATAAGATGGTTCTTAAGTTTTCAACACGATTAAGTGGAAAGTACTCAAGCTATAAATTAATATTCTATTTATAATTGAAACTGATACATACCAGTAATATTTGCAGGGTTGCACTAAACAATGTTGGGCAGTAAATGCTGTGTGCACGGTTTTGTTATGCTAGATGCAAGTATATTTTAATAAAGATTCAATGTGTAGGAACATACTGAATGCAAAAAAGGCATATGTCCTTTTCCTAGGACTGTGCAGTACAGAGGGTGAACAATGTACCTTACCCAGTACATTTAATTAACTGGTAAATAATGAGAAAGACATTCTTTAAACAGTACTGTAACACATTTTATGTAAGCTTTAAATATATGCTTTCCAATTTTGATATATAGTATTTTGTTATCATCAGTGTGATGCAGAATGACTATCTGAAAGTCTATGGCAGCAGGGGATTAACACTTGCAGTGAACTGAAATATTCTTATATACCACACTGTTTATACACTATCTCCCACTGCCTTTCCTGTCAAAATTTCCCCAGGAAAAAAAAACCAAAAAACAGATTCCTGGGAAGTCCTGCCTGGCCACTGAATATATCTCCTTCCTTAAGTTAAAAGGGTCCCACAAGGATCATTAAGTCCAACTTGGGGCTTCACATAGGAACACTCAACATTTAAACACTATGTCTGAAAGAACTGTCCAAATGCCTTTTGAACTGTAGCACGTTGGGGACCACTGCTCTCGGGAGTCTGTTATGTGTGTTCTTCACTTTTCCTAACATCCAACCTGAGCCTGCCCTGATGCAGCTCCATGCTGTTCCCTCAGGTCCTTTTGCTAGGAACCAAAGAGAAAGGGAAAAGAAGAGCTGTAAAATGATTAAGAGAAACAATACTGGAGTTCAGTGCTCTGCAACCACAATTTGGGAAGACAATCAAAATGACAGAAAGCACACCTTAGGTGTTATCTAGGGTCCCACCTACCTTACCCACTACCAAGCATTTGTCTTCCCCTTCAGTCATTACTTTCTTTAAATAAACCCTAGCACCATATAAGTGCCAAAGTATGCCATGAAACTATCACTTCTCATCTGCTCTGAGTTCAAGAATTCCGGATTCAACTGCCTTCTCTCTGGGGAACTAATGAGAAGCATTAAGTATGTGACAACTATTATGCTGATGTGTCAGTACTTGCACTAACTATACTTTCTGAAATGCACTAACTTATCAATACAGTTAAAAGCCAATAAATGAAAAGGAAGGACTGAATAAGAAGTTATCCTTGAGTGTGCAGTAATTATGTTGCAGCTCTCAATGTGCATTATAGAATTGTTCAAGGTAGTATTTCTATAGCTGCCTACCGTATAAAATGTTGGGCTCCAACTATACAGGGAAATGAACAATAATAATAGCATGTATAGAGAAAGGGAAAGCTTAACCCTAAGCAACTGCTAGATGAAAGAATCTTGTCTCTGACTAGTTCAAACTTATGTCCAAACCAAGTAAGTCACTTCATTTGACACTGACAGATTTAACTCGTGAGTCCAGACTGTTAACTAATATGTCAAAAATAGAAGCAGAGTAATCATTTCATCTGTAATCCTGATTAACTAGAGGCCTGGCTGAAGTGTTCCACTGTCCATAAAACTAAGTGTATATACCAGTTTATAATAGACAATGGAATCAGATATTTTGATATGTGCTTATTAGAAAATTTACCAGAAATTCAAAGATAGTCATGAAAATCAGTATTTAAAATAAATAAGGTATCATTTTTCTCCTCTTACTGTACAGACAGAGGCAGTTTCCCTTTAATACCAAAAGTCAACTTAGGACTAGGGCAAAATGTCTACCAGTGAAAAGAATATGAAGTTATTTCATTGCCTTCATATCCTTGAGGGCGTTCCTCTGACATCTCTTGGAAGGACACCAGGTGTATCTTTCTTCTGGTGGCAGTAAACCTACTTCTACAGCATGCTGCAAACCACCTGCCATCCTTTTGCAGTCAGTGCAAAAGCACCCAAGAGATGCACTCACTCAATGAATAAAGATGCACTCTCCAAAAAATAAAAATAAAAATAAAAAAATAAAAACACAACCCATCTGCATTAATCTCACTCAACAAAGAATCCTTGTTGAAGTTGTAAAGCTGTGTCATTTTCCAAAACCAGGAAATACCTGTCTTCATTATTGCTTTAAAACACTGGAATGGAGAATCATAAATGCCTCATGCAATTTCTCTTTTTTTCCCCAATGTAAATTCCAAGTACCCATTTTCAAGTAACTCAATTTTAGGTATGATTAATTTCCATTATACATACATATATATAACATACATAACAAACATGACTATATTATCTTCCTTCTGGGTTTATATTAAAACAGTTCATATGTTTTGAGACATCTTCTTTTAATTCTTCTATTACAACATGGCTAACTGCAATAAAATTCAGAACCCATAGATGACTATTATCACCTTTTATCACACAGCACAAGTGAAAACTACTAAGTTGGAACTAAGTAAAAATAGTGTGCTGCTTTAACTTTGATTTTTGTTTGAATGATTCTTACATAAAGTCCTTTACAGTGTATCAGTTTATGTTTCAGGGGTACAACAGGAAAAGAAACAAAAGGTCTTAATTATAGCTTTAATCTTAATTATGGCCGTGCCTTTCCATACCCCTTGCCCCAGCCCACTGGCCTCTGTGAGCAGAGTCCTGGAGCTGCCCCATGGCAGACAGCAGCCAGATCCAGACAGCTCCAAAAACAACTCCCTTTGACTCCTCCGGAACATACATTAAATGCGTTCTTAGACTTCTGGACACTTCTATAGCTGACTGTTGAAAGGATTCAAGCTAACTGGGAAATACTGTTTCCTTTTCTTAAGTAGAACATGTGTTTAAAGATATAATACAAACTGTTAAAACAGTATGCACAGACTTTGAAGTACTAGGGTTGAATGAGGCAGTAAAACTCACTTGAGAGGGTGTACTTGTCAGCTCCATCTTTTCTTGGGATTTCTCCTTTGCTAGCCGTGCGGCTTCTTTGAATTCCTGGAATTTTTCTGCAAACTGAATGTACATATGTTATTTTAAAAAAAAGAGAGAGAAAGAAGATAGTAGGTGTGAAGTAGTTACAATACATGCAAAACACACTGCATTGTACAACATCAAATTATGTCAGTAGAATTTTTTAATTGTGTTCTTATTAGATACTCATTTGATTAACATGGTGGTATAACTTCCAGTATCTTTCAGAGACAGTACGCTCTGTTTATATAGCAGGAAAATAACTGCAAAAAAGTTTCAATCAACCGACCAACCAAACAATAGTTCAGATATGGCTGGTAACAGTGATAAATCGGCTTACATAGCTGCTGCCAGATCTAGGTTTCATTCTCCTCCTTGCAATGAATAACCAGGTTCATAATAAGCCTGATGTGGTCACTACTTACCGAAGAGACCTCATTCTTTCATGACTTAAACAATACCAATTTCTTCCCAAATTTTGTAAAAGCATTTATAATTCCAGTAGTTATCTAAGAAATCGGCAGTGGGTACAGGGTTAAATTCATTTGTTGCAGCAACTGTCATGTGAAGCTTGAAATCTCTGCTACATGTATTCATAAAGCAGCAATTTAACCTTAAACCTGACAGTTGAACTTACTAAGAACTGTGCCTAGATCCTCTGGTCATAGAAAAGTTGTGTGATCTCAGCTTTACATCACACAAATTGCTATAAGTAGCCAAGATTTGATTTCACTTGCTACTGCTTTTACATAAACATGATTTTACTATGATTGGCCAAACACAGCATTCTGCAAAAACACTGGGATTTTTCCCACCAGCTTTTAAATGTCTCCAGCAGCAACACATAAATAAATTGTTTGAGGTTGTTTTTTTTTGTTTGTTTGTTTTGTTGTCTTTTTTTTTTCTTGGATGGTTGGTTGTTGTTTTGTACTGCACATATTCAGAAGCTAAAAAGGTTACCTTTGTTTGATATACTCTCAACTATTTTCAATTAGAAATTCATTTGCTATCCAATACAAAAAAAATTTAATATCTTTAAACTTCTCCTGCTAGGCTATTAGTACTTGAGGAAGTATAATTTTTCTCCTATGGTATCCTGTTTTTCAGCTAGTGGGTTATTTAAAAGAAACACCAGATTTAAACACTAATCCAGCGTCAAAAAAATATCTCAGAA
>VXAB01000674.1:0-105093 GCA_013399175.1 Odontophorus gujanensis
ATTCAACAGTTCCCCTACAACAGCTTAAACATTTTAAAGAAAAGCTGAACATTTAACTAATGAAGACCTCAAACCAGAATGTGATATGATGACAAAACAGTGTCTCAAACAATTGCCAAAATATAAAGTATTACTAAAAACAAAGTGAAATACAATGGAAAAATGACAAGCAAAGATGCCAAAGATACTCTCCAATGAACATTCAACTAATTTCTGTAATATGAGAACATTACAACAGAGAAAGGAATTAAATGTGACGTTTAGCATCTGATCAAGATAATATTCCACAAACGTGACTGCTTACTGATGTATTCAAATCAAATCTGCAGCATGTAGACTTTGATGTTGTTCATGTCAATAACTAATGAATTTGAATTGCAGAATATAAAAAATAAGTAATATTAATTTCTCTGCCATCTGTTTTGAACCTTTATTTTTTCAAATCACAGAACTAAACAATTTAAAATATATTTTCCTAGAACTTATATTAAAATAAACATTTAGTAAATATAAATAAAAATAATAGATTGATTGTGCATGCATTGCTGAGAGGAAGCTTGATAACAGCATAGCAACTAAACCATCTTTTCCTGGATCAAATCTACGTGAAGTCTTTCATGCTCATTAGTTAATTTAAATGAGCAATCAGAAGTCATACACTGTCACTTGATTAGCCATTACAAATAATAATTGAGGAACAGTGTGTGAAGTACAAAAGTGAAAGTGAAGTTGCAAGAATTAGAAAAGCTTAAAGTAAAAGTGACATTTTGCTCAATGCACCTTGAACAGTTCTGCCACAAGGATAAATAATGTTGATACTTCAGTTTTCTTGATACCTCTAGCAAAATTTCAACATGAAAATGGCAATAGTAAGGGTCTTTTGAAATTGCACATATGCTATTGATCTATAACATCAGTTACATCTTCAGAAAGTAATCTGTTCATACTAGACAACAATACAGAGTTTCAGTAGCTCATCATTAGTGATAACTTATAAGACATGGAAATAATTGTTCACCACGAATCAGGAAAAATAAATGTTCACAATGGTAACAAAGAAAGAACATCATGTATATAAAAAGTTACATTATAACCAAGGACAGGAACTTCTTAAAGAATTAAATGTCACAGTTGCAGTACTGGAGGTGAAAAAATACATATATATGCTATACACAGAAAAACAAACCAACCAAAAAAATAATTCATTTCTTCTCACAGCTTTTACTTGGAGCCAGCGAAGTCTAACATAATACCAATGATACTGCCAGCGAAGTGTACACTTAAATATTTTGCTTTTCATCAGAGGCCAGGATTCATGTCTGGTGATTTTATGCGCATCAGATAGAAACTAAATTGTGGTAGTCTTCCACTGCAGTTAAGAGAAAACAAACAGCTCCAGAAGGGGTAAAGTTCCTGATTCATAGAATAAAGATTAATGTCTAAATCAAGGCTTGAGGAAACTGGAGCTGTATGTTCAGAATCTCTCAGTATCAAAGCATTTCACATGAGACTATACCAAGAAAACACTTAGCACCAAACCTCCATCAGATTTGTTGTCTCCTGACACAAGGGGAGCTCTATCTTTTCCGTAGGAAGAACTGCAGTATATAGTACTTGGTAGTACACAGGTTGCTTTGAAAGTAATGTTCTCTATTTATTTCCATGTACAACAACTACATAAACCACAATACCACTATTTGACAAATACTCTTTTTTCTTTTCCACAGTCACCACCGTTAGCTCTGCATTTTCACCAACAGTCAACAAGAGCCTGCATGCTGTTCTTATAAAGATCAGCACCAGAAGAGGTGACCCACCGTCACCATTGCTGAAACACTCCACCCACTGCCTCACTGTGCTCACATCCACTATTGCTTGGTCTCCATGAAGTTTCAATAGTGTTGATGGATGCCAGTGTGTGCCATTTTTTCTGCACAGAGGAATTCAGTTCCATCCCTTTGCTTTGTATGCACTTTCATGTCAGACATCATTTTGTCATCTGTCACAGTAACAAAATGTAATAGAATTTTGGCAGGAAAGTTCAAACTCTACTGCCATACCATCAACATCCACCTCTGATGTCATGGGCCAAATAGTAAAATGGGAAGCATTACTTCACTGATAATTATCACTTACGTGTTATTACAAAGGAAAGGATTTTCCAAACCATTCACAGCTTAAAAACACTGAAGTGTAGCTGAGGCTTTACATTGCCAGAGCAGTATGGATCACAGGATGACTAAGACAAGACCCACAGTCTGCGCTGCAGGCAGACTGCACAGCATATTACATCCCGCAGTCCCAATAAAATACATGCTTCAAAGATTTTTTATGAATGTTAACCAACTTCTGTAACCACTGGAAGGTAGTTCAGACCATATCCAGAATGGTGTCTCACTTTGACATCCTTTTTGGTAGTTATGAAGCAACATTCAATACACACATACATGTAGTCTAGCAAAAAGAGTAACCCAGTTATAAAGGAGCACGAGAAACAGATAAAGGAACTGATACATAAGGAATTGGGATAGTTTTCAGAAAGTTTATAAATTCTGAGATGTGACTTCTATAAATTAGTCCCAATGGACTGAAGGTTTCCAAAGTTGTCCAGTGTACTTGAACTTTGATCACCATAATTATTTTCACTGACCAAATCCCTGTCTATGGGAAAAGTATAACTTCCATCATCTGGAGGTATCCAAAGACAGATGCTATGATCTTTGTAAGTACTTTTATTTAATGGGCTCAAAACATAATCATCATTTACCATAAATTGAGAATACTTACTGCAGAGTGGTGAATGACAGCATAAAAATAAATGTCTTCCTTTTACAGCGATTATGAATATATCTCCTTCCATAACAAGAAAAATTTGTCTTTATGGCCCAGAGGGTTAAAACAAAAATCAGCTGTTGTCTCAATAGGCTACCTTCTCACTTGTTGCCTTTTCCCTTCTCACATTAAAATCTAATTAGACTTAGAGGACAGAAGGAAAGTGACTGTAACTGAAAGACTGAAATAAGAGCAGATTAATGTCCCCAGTGCTTTAAGGTGCTTAGCATAAATCTAGAGTGTTAGTTGGATAGTAAGTCCAAGGAGTGAAATACTTCTTTCAAATCCTTAAGGGAAGATCTTCCACAGTGTGCTGTGTTTCTCTGAAAATTCTAAGAGGCAGAAGCCAGATGGTTTGATTCAGAGCCGTGTCATGAAACAGGTCACTATATCTGCTTCATCCAGGCCTGTTTGAAGCAGAATTCTTGATTTAAGTAATCCATTTTCAATAGAAGATTTCTAATTGGTAGAACTGCACGGAAGTACTATTCATCCCGAAAGCCTGTTTGACAACTCAAGCTGAGAAAACACAGAGATACACAGACCTTTCTGAATATGTCCCAACTTCTATATTTCCTGACAGCAAGGTTGAAAGTACTGGTATCTTTTTGAAATTGCTACCACTGCAATGAAGTTCAGGGACAGGTGTGAAAGTAAGAAAACAGACCCTGATGGATGTGGGAATGTCTACCCACTGTTAGACTGAAGCTTTAGGAAGAAATGTTCACTCCAAAACAGCTAGATAAGTGGGCAAATTTATCCAGAATGTGGAAGGTAAGCTGATAGCAGCAGCAAAAATGCTCTGGGAGACTAATGCAGTTTCAAATGGAGTGCTAATTAATGTGTCCTGATTCCCAGCTGCATAAAACAATAAGGTACCCGCTGAAATTATCCATGAAAAATTAAAATGAAGAACATAGAATCACTGAATAGCTGAGGTTGGAAGAGACCTCTGAAGGTCCTTTTGTCCAACCTCTGCTAAATTAGGGCTACCCAGAGCTACCTCCACAGACCACATCCATGCAGCTTTTGGAGATCTCTAGGGAGGAGACTCTACAGGCCCTGGGCAACATGTACCATTTCTCCATCACTTGTACAGTAAAAAAATGTTTCCTTATATTCAGATGGAGCCTCTGGTGTCTCTATTTGTGCCCAATGCCTCCTGTCCTGTCACTGGGCACTGCTGAGAAGAGCCTGGATCCATATTCTTTAAGCTTTCCCTTTATGTACGCATTTTCTGCTACCTTGTACTTACTACTGCTGTAGTATTTGTAATTGTCATCAAAAGTTCAGTCTTACATCCCATCTTTCACTCGTAACAATTATGACATTAAAACCCTGATCCAACTTATAACAAAGCATTGAAAAATAAACTGATCTTCTACAACAAGCCCAGCATTTTGCAAGCAGTTTACCTTGTCATATGACAAGAAAAGAAATTGCACAGAACTCACCACCGACAAATTTACAGCTGCAAAAAGTACTGTTTTAAAATTGATTTTGCAACCTAGGCTTAAATCACCCATTCCACACTGACAGTGGTGCAATCCCATTCTAAAATGCTTTAGAAAGTATCTTCCGTACTTTTTTTGTCCCTCCATACTTCTTCTAAAAATAGTAACTTTTGTTGGATCATCTAGTACATCAAACAGGAATCTGAAGCTGCTTCTGTGCAGCACAGGACATCTAACATCATTTGGACAGAATAAAACTTGTTTTACATTTATTAATTTTTATACAGTTAGGATTAAAATGGCTCAGAAAGGAACAGCTTTCTTCGCTTGTTTATTTTTTAACTACTAATATATTGTTGCGAACACATTTTACGTTTTAGTCACCTATTTAACTTGTAAGTGGCAAAACGCAACCTTTGATATAGGTAAAAATACTGTGGCAAGGGAAAAGCTTTTTGGAAACATCGACACATTTGTTTTTTCTAAGCAAGAATAATAAATAAATAACTGAAAGCCAGGAGGGAGTACTGGCACAGAGTGTCAAGTTTCAGCCAAGAGCAAATATTTATGTCTGCATGCCACTTTAAAACAACATCTTGAAGTAATAAAGGCTGCATTCAAAAGAAGTTTGGAGCCATCTAGTGGAACTTGTGCTACAATAAAAGTTTTGAGATCCTGTACTGAAAGTATTATTTGCCTGGAAAAAAAAAAAAACCACACACACACACAAAGAAAAAAAGAAAAAGAGACGAATTTTTTGTTCTTTGCTGTTCTTTTCTCAAATATACCATATAAGTCCACTCGTTTTAAGTAGGGCAATTGTAAGAAAAAAGCGGAATGATACTCTGAGGAGCAGTTTAGAAACTTCATCCTTAGAAACATATAAATCCAGGCTAGACAAGGAAAATATATTGGATTGCATGAGGCATGGCAGCCATGGGAATGAGCTACATGACCTAAAGAATTTTCTTCATCTCTAAATTCTGTTATTTTAATTTGCCAGTAGAAGATCCAGTGTTCAAGAATTATTCAGAGAAAAAGCACACAGTTCCTTTTCTTGAAGGTGAAATTCATAACACACATCACAGAGACTCTTGAATTTACATGGTTCTTTATTTTCACTTTGGAATCGTGTATGGTTGCTTCACTAACAGAAAACTATGTATTTTAGCATTAGGCTGAAGGTAGCATTTTCTACTGCACTCTGAGAATTACCTTCATTTTATGTTCAGGTCAGGATGCAGTGTAAAGATTTTAAAGATTTTTTTTAATATTTTTGCATTTTACTTGCAAACACTTTCATAAGATTTACCATGATTATTTCAAAAATGTTCACAATACAATTCCAGATGAGATCCTACAGGCTTTTGGGGTTAGCAATTTACTTACACACAAAGCGAATACACACCACTGTCAGTGCTGCCTTCAAACACAGATCCAATTCTAGAGTTCCACTCATCATTACCCAAGGCTTCGAATTTTTAATTAATTATGAGGACACAAGTATTTTTCCTGAGTAACAGACAAGTTTTTAGGTGGAAATAGGAGAAAAGGTCACACAAGAATAGTTTGATTCAAGGATTGTTCAATACAATCTGCAAGCATTTTGGTCTGTCTGGTTTTGCAACTCATTAGAATTACCAGAATATACACACAGACACAATAACAAAAGCTGAAATTATTAGGTGATAAGTTGAAATGAAGTTAAAACTTGGATAGACTTGGATAGTTAGATAAAGCTCTAGTAGTCCTTTCATTAGCAGTAGCTCTTTCTCTAGTTACACCACGTGGAATGTTGATCATTTTAACAGCTCCTCCGTTATACAAATCTTAACGTGCAGCATTCAGAAACAAACTTTTGTCATATTTTCTGCTCCACATCCAACACTTTCTACACTTGCACAGTTGAACTACTATGGTCTTGCTGTGTTGAAAGTATAACAACTCCAAGGAAGCTGACTGCTTGAATTTTGTTACACACTACTTGAGTAATTGAACTTGTTGATAAGAACTGTAGCCATAGCTACACCCTTTCACATGCCCAGGGCAGTGACCTAGTTCATGTGGAAGACAAATGCCATTATCTTTCTGCTTTGTTATTCTGAGAAATTTTATTGATAACAGGTCAGAAATCTATAGTAAAACCAGCTTCATTAGCAGTTCAGATAATTATTTGCCCATATTCTCTATTAGGGACATACCACTGTTTGAGAAATCTGTCTTTTCTTCTAAATAACCCTTGAATTTCATGTCATTTACCATATTATGTAGATGTACATGTAACAGACAGTTTTTCATAACAGTATGTAAAGCTTTTTCTTTATGTTTCACCAGAATAAAACAACTGTAGTGGGCATGGTGATGATGGGTTGACTACTGGACATGATCGTTGAGGTCTTTTCCACCTTTAATGATTCTATGATACTAATTATGCACTGCGGTCTACTGTCATTCTCATTTTATTTATGTATCTTAAGGATATTTGGGGGAAACAAGGCCTTCTGTTATACCATACAAATTGAATTTCAATTAAATTTAAATTTGTAGGATTTACAAAGCATGTAAATAAAGACAGAATTTGACCATTCTAAATTACACTTGCTCAACCAGAGTTTTCAGCTTTTAAGTGAACATAGACATTTGTGATTTTGTATATTCTTTTAGAGTAGAACATTTAAAACCAAAAGTTAATGTCTGATTTATAAGGTATTTACTTGATATTATGGGGCTTATTATAGATAAATTGCCATCTGGAAGGCACACGGATAGTACTATGATTTATTGGTTTAATCTGCAGAAAAAATAAATCATGCATCGTTAGTTGATGCAAGATGTTTAAAATATTTTATTCTCACAAGCATTCCTTAAGTATAAACATTTGTCCTAGTTTCAAATACTATCTTTGTTCAGTGCAATATGTTACTTATCAGCATTTTGGAAAATCTGACATATTTGAGGAATCCCAAGATTTTCACTGTTTTATGACTTCTATCCTTCAGAACCTACACAGTGTTCGCTTACCATTTGTCCAAAAAGCTATTCTGTTCTGAAGCAGCTGACACAATTTAATCAACCAGAGAAGTTGCTGTCAAATGGCCTGACAAGCTCTCTCCCCTGAGAAAATAAGCTGCCACCACAGCATTTCCAACACTTGCTAAGCCAAGAGGTGAAAAATCTAGATTTGGACTTCAAACAGATTTCCCACACTGGAGTCTAAACCGGAATGAACTGTTAAATATGGTAGGCCAGTAACTTCAAAATCTCCTTTCACCATTTATTGAAAAACAGACATTGCTAGCAACGTTTTGTTTTAGTTTATGCCCTGTTATCATTCATTATACAACAGTGACTGTAAATTTTTCTGTAGCTTCTTCCTGTTAATTCAGCAGACACCAAAACAGCAATTAACAGAACTTAATCAGAACAAAGAGCATCCTAATTTTCATTATCTTAATTAGTTTCACACCCATTCTGTCACAAACTAGAGAAGCACTTTGTTTTGGAGCTGCACACCATTGATTCCCTGGTCCCTTGGGCTGGTACTTTCATTTTTCCCTCTTCTTCCTTTGATCTGGTACTAACATATGTTCAGTGATGTGGACACAGTGGGAACGGAGATTTACTGCTAGTGTTAATGGTAGAGTTAGGAAGATATAAATCTCTCCAGCTAAAATCTGTCCTTAGATGCCATATCTTCAAGTGTTTTAGAGAACAACTGGGGTGAACCATTAGTAAGACAGAAGACTTTAGTTAAGGAATTATATTAAAAAAAATATGAAGAAGGCAAAGAATTCCTTAGACATAAAAATCTATTATTGCTCTTCTAACTTCCATGTTGCAATCAGGCATATGTAGCTAATATTCACACAACTGAGGTAAAAAAAATTCCAAGGACCTGTGGCCACAAAGCACAGAAAGGTTTGTATCCATACCTAAACAACCAGGATAGTCTGTACTCCCTCATAGGAAATGCTAACTCAAAAAGAACAGCGTTGTTTGAGTTCCAGCCAATATTTGCAATAAATAAACCAATAAATAAAAACAAATATGTAAAAAATAAAGAACTGCTCTTACAATCTAGAAATTCTTTTTCTATCGTACGCCAGTGCTCAAGATTATGCCCCGACCCTGCCCATAGCAGTAGGAAGGTAACAACTTAGTGCTGTTATGGTTTAAGGTGGAATATACATTAACTCTTGCTGACAATTCTACAGTTGTATTTTTTTTATCCTAGTTCTTTAATTTAAATTTTTCTAGCTTTAAAGAATAAGCATGGAGTAGAACAAAGCTCTTAATCTGATCACATTCTATAGCATAGTTTATCACAATGTCCTGATCCCACAAGAATCCATATAGAAACTTAAAACACTAACATTAGTGAACACAACACTGACATTACCTAAACCCCAGACACAAAACCATGTAGCATCATTTTTCTATCCCATAATATTATCACAGAATCACCAAGGTTGGAAAAGACCTACAAAATCATCTGGTCCAACGATCCACCTTCCACCAGTAGTTCTCACTAAATCATGTCCTCAAGATAGCATATTAAGTTTACACAGTCTTCAATGCAATGTTCATGCCAATTTCGATTGTTTTCTGTTCCATTCTAACTTCCAGGCTGAGGCTGTGAACTGGAGTATGAGCTGGCTAAATCTGGAAGGATGTCAGGGGCTTTCCTAATGACTTACCTTTACAGACAGTCAAGTTCCAGTACCCAAAAAACATGTTGAGACAGTTCAATGCATTGATAAAGATGAAGTCAGAGGGAAATATAATCTGGTTCTATGTAGTACAAATGCTGCCTAAGAATTTCTTTCAGCCTACATCCCTGGTATCCTTCCAATGGAAGACAAAGTACAAAAAGGGGATAATAATAAACGCTTCAATCCCATCATGACATACGGGCAGGTGATAGCAGGATTGACTACCCCAGACCAAGAACTGATGCTCACAAATATCTACCCTCTCTATAATGGAAAGAAAATAATAAAACAAAACAAAAGCAACACTCTAAAAGTGATATTTTTAAAATTCTCTCCACTGTCAAAGCAGTATTATAAGGTATGTAACAAACGGAAGTACAAAGAAAAGCACTGCTGTTCAAATTAAGCCTAATGTTTAACCAAAGTAGCTTTGATAATGCAGTTTTTTATTCTCAGTAATTAAAATGTGAATTTAAATATGCTTTACTGTAGCATCCCACAGACTTGGTTTTTAAATAATTTATATCAAATATGTATTAATTTGATAACTCAAAATTTCAAGACATGTACTTCTTACGAAATAGTTACTTGGGATGTAACCCGGAGGGGTTTTTACATTTAATTTCAGTAAGAATGGTTACAGATTCAGTGAATCCAGCAGCACAGTCCAGTTCATTTTCCTCTATATTTTATTATGGAAACAATGGCAGAGGCAGAAAATAACTACCACAAATCTCAATTTCAAATTGAGATGCAGTTGCAAAATATTTATAATTCAAAACGTAGAAATTTGCAAAAGTCAGTACATAAATACAGTCCTTTGGATTCAGCCTCCTATTCCCAGGTACAAAACTGGACAAAGTACAATTTAGACTTGTGTATATGAAACAGGCTTTGCATATGCTTACCTAGCGTTCAGGGCTTCCTACATTCTTAAAATATCCCATATAATCATTAAAGTTGAAGAAGACCACTAAGATCATCTAGTCAAGCTGTCATCCTACCACCACCATGTCCATGGACCTATGTCCCTCAGTGCCACATCTCCATGTTTCTTGAACATCTCCAGGGACAGTGACTCCACCACTTCTCTGCACAGTCCATTCCAATGCCTCACCACTCTCTCAGAGAACAAATTTTTCTTAATATCAAACCTGAACCTCCCCTTGCACAGCTTAATGCCATTACCTCTCATCCTATTGCTGTTACCTGGGAAAAAAGGCCAACACCCACCTCAGCACAACCTCATCTCAGGTAGTTATAGGGAGCTACAAGGTCTCCCCTGAGACCCTTCTTTTCCAGACTGAATAATCCCAGTTCCCTCAGCCATTCCTCATAAGATTTATGCTCCACTTCCTTCACAGCTTTTCTGCCCTTCTCTGGACACGCTGCAGGGCCTCGGTGTCTCTCTTATAGTGAAAACTGAACACATTACTCAAGGTGCAGTCTTACCAGAGTTGCATACATGGGGACAATCAGCTCCCTGCTCTTGCTGGCAACACTATTTCTGATACAAACCAGGATGCTGTTGGACTTCTTGGCCCCCTGGGCACACTGCTGTCTGTTCCTTCTCCTCCACACAGCTTTCCAGACAATCTGCCTCAAGCCTGCAGTATTGCATGGGCTTGTTGTGACCAAAGCATAGGACTCAGCACTTGGTCTTGCTGAACTTCATCCCACAGGCCGCAATCCATCAGTCCAGCCTTCCTACCCTCAGGGAGGTCAACATTTCCTATCAGCTTGGTGTCAGCTGTAAAATTACTGGTGGTACACTCAATCCTCTCATCCACATAATCAGTAAAGATATTAAACAGGACAGGTTCCCCTGGCAAACACCACTTGTGACCAGTCGCCAGCTGGATTTATCTCTATTGACCGCCACCCTCTGGGCCTGACCATCCAACCTGTTTTTTACCCAGATGAATAATCCTGTGACTCATCTATAGTTTATACAGTTTGAAACACAACTTGCACAGTCTGCAGCAAAGAGCAACAATTATTTTTAGTTCCTAAAAATACAGAAAATGAATTATTTAGCATCAATTGACTGATGATCTGTCATAGAATATGAATGAAGGAAAGTTAAGACAAATTTCAAGAATAACATACTTTTGTCTCCAAATTTTTACATAATAAATCTCAGGTAAATTGACACTACTTTATATATTCTTCCCAGAAGCAGCATATTTTAACTGTTAAATGTAAATTCTGCAAGCATAAAGTAACAAATGGGTTATTTTTCATAGTTCTTTAAACAGGCAGTATTCATAATTAAACACAGTATTTCTTACCTTATTTCTTGCCTTTTCCTCAGATGCTTTTATATTCCTATTTAAATGTAACTTCAGAGGAAAAAGATATACAGCATATAAAATTTATTCATTTTTGTTAAAAGGGAAGAGACTACTGAAAAATACTTTGATTTCAGTTTGGAATCGTTAACTAGAAATTAAGAGAATAACACAAAAAAAAGGACAAAGATGCCACCCTAACACAACTCAACTTAATACAACTGGAAGTTAACATGCACTGCCACCACAGCAGAATCCAAAAGCCATTGAGATATAGGACTCCCTGTATTTGGAGGATTTAAGACACTTTAAAAAAGCTACTAAAGCTTTGGCTAGAAATCACCTGCAAGTATCCAGCAAGAGATTCTAGGCATGGGTAACTGTGCAAAATTCCACAGAATAGTTTACTGAGAAAAAGAGTGGGAGAGAAAATTCCAAATCTCTTCCAGAATACCGCTATGCATCTTCTCATGACAAGTCAGTAATTGCACCACTTATCTCCTACACAACAGTATTTTGGCTGACATATTTGTCCACAGTCACTGTGTTTTAAGCTCTGGTCTATAAACAATTATTGGAATGTCTCATGTGATACTTGATGTTTGTACTAATCTGTAAGTATTTACAGAGGTATGTTTGTGACTGGATTCACTTCACAACTCCAGTACAGATTGCTGCAGATGGTCAATTCCAATCCAAATTTTGGAATCATTGTGGCTGTATAAACCACCTGATACATGGAAGTACTTGATGGATACATTGGGATAGACATGGTACCAAAACATACATGCAGCTGATGTTCAGTTTGCTCTAGGTGGCCTTGCTTAATTGTTCTGTGATTCTGTGTCATTCATCAACAAACTCTCTTTAAACAAAAAAAAACAAAAACAAAACAATATAAAAAGCATCACCATACTTTATTTCTACAGTGAAATTTGACCAGAATTTTTGCAGTCTTCAAGAACTGCTCACATTAAATCAATTAAGCTAATTTAGGTCAAGTTGAGATATGCCAACTAGCTTATCTTATTCATGCAAATAAAGAATTCCTTAATTTCACAGGAAAGTGAATTTTTTCATCAATAGGACTTAACTACCTGTGAAACCTTTGCAACTGTCAGTCCACTAGAAGCATTAAAATCTACCACAGCACTGCCAAAAACCATGCCAACAAAAATAAGAGAAGTGCAAGATTGAGTTGGTGTATGAGGAAACAGGAGAATAAAGGAAACAACAGCAAATAAAAAAACAACAGACAAGAAGACAGTTGCCTCCTCTCCAATCAAGACAACATTGATTGCTAACAAGTAGGGTTATCAAAGCAGCTACATAACTTTAAAGTAAGTTCATGGTTAAGGATTCCTTGCAGAATAGGCAATTGTCTCCAGCCCAGAAGCCAGAGTTATCAGCACAAGGCTAAGGTTTATCTGTTTAAGCCCTCGCTTATGAATCTGTGTTGCTACTGGCAATAATGATGCCTGAAGATGCCTTTGAACTTGTTAAGAAAATATGTACATCAACTTTTAGAAATAAAATATATGCAAAACACAGGGGAATAACAGTTTTCAACTATCTCCTTTCAGTCATTTTGGTATAAGCATACAAAACACACTCCTGGGTATTCCTGTCTATACCCAGACACAAATTCAGCTCTTCTCTAAGTATTATATAAACCGTACAAGCAAAAAGTGAGTTTCTTACAAATGTCAAAAAAAAAAAAAAAAAAAAAAAAACACAGAAAATAATATATGTGTTTTTTAATTCATTTGGTCTTCATAAACATTCAACAAGTGTTGATGAATGTCAGTGTGTGCCATTTTTTCTACATGGAGGAATTCATTGATACAACTGCTTCATACACACTTCCTTGTCAGACGCCATTTTGTCAGAGTGCCCCTCTGCTGCTGTCTGCCACTTGGCAACAAAATGTAAAGGAATATAGGTAAGAAGGTTCAACCTCTACTGTCATGCCACCAAAATCCGCCTCTGACAATGTGGGCCAACATAATAAATCAATGTGATAAGCTAGGAGGCATTACTTTCATAGCAGACTTCAAATACTTAACAGTCTTCAGTAACACAGTTATACTGTTATTTATGAAGTCACTAAACATATTACTCTGGATTAATTTTTAAACATGTAGAACGGTCAATTTTTTTAGTAATGGTTGCAAACTATTTTTAAACTTCCAAAAATTCCACACCTTTTTTCACAAATCCTCGTAAGTCTAGTGCTATTTAAAAAGAAATATGAAGTTTTGACTGAGGTATTAACACCTTTGGAAAACAAAAACAAATATTAGCTAATTCTTCTAAAGTTTAGGTTTTTGTTTTTCTTTTTGGTGACAAAACCATTCCCCTTCTTCAAACACCAGAAATTCCTTGGCAGTGTAGTCAGAACAGATTTGCCAGACGAGAGGAAGATCTCAAAGGGAGATGCAAAAGCAAAAAAGGTGTTGAAGGAAGACCACAGTGTTACATGACACTGACATGGTAAGGATTTTATTCAAGCTGTTAACATCCCAGCAATCAGAAGTGAGAAGGGATGGAGTCAAATAGGAAGATTTGCACTACTCTTAATTCCCAGTTTTCATCTGAGGGTGCTATTACACTCGTTGAAGCAGTTTAGGAATCCTATAAGAAAATCAGTGTCCCATCAGTCCTCTCCAAAATGCTCTGGAGTAGGTAGTTACTGGCTTTATATCCCATATGAATGATTTTTTTTTTCCAATAGGCTAAAAGACATGATCCTCTTTGAAACACTTGTTTCATTAATTTTGAACACTGGATAAGTGATTTTATATAGTTTAAAAAACAATGAAATCCACAGCTGTTTCTTCCCTCACCCATTCCCAATGCCATATATCTTTAACACTATGTCAGTATAACGTTTTCCAAGCATCCTCTGTTCAGGAATTACTGATGCCAGTTATTAACTCCAAAAAGCCCTTCCACCCAATATAATGTTCCTGTAATCTTAAGTATGCAATTTAATGATCCATTAGTTCCTTGTCTGTGGAGTCTGGGAAATTTTCAGTAATCACTAGTCATTTATGTTGCTTGAAACATGCTCTTTGTATTGATACATCAGGAACGTGGTTACAGAAGGTTTTACCTCACATCAATGGATGCTCCAAGCTGCATAGAGGTCTGGTCTTATATGCTGAACAAACAAAACTTATATATACACACACACATATATTATATAGGTCTAGTGGGAGGTGTCTCTGCCTAAAGAGGAGGGTTGGAACTAGATGGTCTTGAAGGTCCCTTCCTACCCAATCTATGATTCTATGCTATATATTAAAGACCATTTAAACAATATATAGAGAATATAACTGTTCTTTTGGTTGTAACTAACAGACATGCACAATCGGTAAACACAAAATGCAGATACTCTTCTTAGCAGCAATGAAATTGTTGCAATGTTGAGAGCTATGTACAAAGTTCGGTTCTGAAATAATAATCAGCTTACAGCTCTAGAGCAAACAAAGACTCTTAATGCATTCCAATTTATTCTCCAATATTTTTCATGCAATCAGAACTTTTTGAAAATATTTATATATGCAGTGCTTAGAGGTAGAATTCATTTACTAGTCTGGTTTCCAGAAAATCAAGTAGGCTTCCAGAAAGGAGGAGTGTGAGAATTTTCTCCTCTTTTAAATATGGAAGGAAAACTTTAAATAAAAAATCTCGAGGAAAAAAAGAAGTGCATAACTAATGGCTTAAAACCTAGATAAGTGTTCATGATAAGCAGTAAAGATGAGAAATGTGTTCATTGAGATCCTGAACAGTAAAGGAAAAGGTTTGGGTTGTTTTTGTAGAAACTTTTGGCCCACTTCATTTTATCATAGAAAAACAATTAAAAAAATCACACCAGAATTGAAATTCAGCTAATAAAATCACTGAGATGAAGGACTTCAGTCTGGATGCATCTACATTCTGAGATAATTAACCTCAAGTTCAGGAACATTTTCTAAATTCATATTTTAGAGCAAAGTATGCAAAAAATATTATTTCATATTCACAAGAATCATTGCAATATTATTTCATATTTACACAATCATTGTAGAATAGGCCTTTGACAACTCAAGAAGCATTTAGATGCCCATGAAATTCCTTTACATCATTATCACTGATTAATTTTACCCACATGATAAACAGGAAAGTTGTATAAAACATGAATTTTTCAATCTCAGCAGACAAAAACTAATCAGTATCTTCAAGGCTGCATGACACTGTAGTCTTTTCAAGCAAATGAATGATATTACCACCAAACAGCAGGAAAATTCTATAATAAAATTATCTGATTTTATTTTTTCTTTCTTTATGAGTGTTGTTTGAAGACTACAGTTATCTACAGATGGGATGACATTAGATGTATTACCTGGCATCCTTTTCCTTGCCTCCTAACAATTTTTCCATTTTCCATAGTGAGCAAACTGGTCAGATTTCAGTTCTGGACTGTGCCTCCAAAAAAAAGCTAGTCACAAAGAACCATGTTCTGCTCTCAATTCTATGTGGGCAGTTGTTTATACTGTAATGAACGAAACATTTTTTTCCCCAAAATTTAACACTTCAGCTACATTGTAAGTTGCATCAAACAAAAAAAGATTTATGCTCTACTTCAGAGAAAGTATGGTCATTTCAACATGTTAAATATTCCTTTTATTTCCAAAGTATTATAAATTCACCTGCTGACTTCAGTAAGAATTGTATGTTTCTAAATATTATAGGAACTGTTTGCTTAAATAGTGGATTGAAGCCTATCAGTTAGGTGAAATTTTCAATTATTTCTTGACGAGAGGCCGTTGGAAGAAGGAGGTGTCCAAAGAAGGCTTTTACCACTAATTATCCTCTTATGAAAGAAAATAGTAATTGATACAGAAAATATTTCACTGAAATGATTTTCAACCATATAGTTATGCCTGAGTTCTGATTACAGATCAATACATTTAAGAATCTGTTGTTATAAGCGCAACGAGCCAGTAATGGAATTAAATTTGTAATTAAAGAATCAGAAAGTTGTGTAATAAGTCAAGTCTGTGTAACTTCCTTCTCCATTGGAAAAATAGTGACAGGCAAGCAGAAAGATGTCTTAGAAGGTATCTAAGTGTTTTCACTAGCTTGTTCCCTGTAAATGTTACTTTACAGTAAATAAGAGAATCATAGAATCATTGAATTATTAGGACTGGAAAAGACCTCCAAGAACATCTAGTCCAACCTACCACCTCTTACCACTATTATTGCCCTCTAAACTGTGTCTCTGCGTAACATATCTACACATTTCTTGATCACCTCCAGGAACAATGTCTCCACCATCTTCCTGGGCAATTTGTTTCAGTGCCCAACCACTCTTTCAGAGAATAATTTTTTCCTAATATCCAACCTGAACCTCCTCTGGTGCAACTTAAGGTCATTTCTTCTTGTCCTATCAAAAAGCCAATGAAAAATAAGGTTCTCTATTTCCAGACCTATATTACATTGTGTACCATGAAGTCTATGTATCTCATCATTTCCATTGCTACGTGAAAAGCAAAAACATGAGTGGAAAGATTTTTTTTTTTTTTTTTTTTATTTTTTTAGGTTTGGAGTTTATCAGAATTTTATCAGCAGCAGTCAGGAAACAACGTGCTTAACAGGATCAAAACATTTAACAGGGACATGCCAATTATTGCATATTGCAACCTTTGAGAAAAAATTATTCATTTTTGGTCACTCCGCCTGCCACGCATCTGCTGGGTGCCTGGCTGCCAAAGCCCTTTATCTAGCCAGCTCCTGTGTTGCTTAATCTCTTGAGTTCTTAGCTGGTTTTTTTTGTTTTTTTAATCTGTCTAACTGGCAGAGTTCTTTGCCACCATCCAAGCTCACAAAGGGTCTAGTAAGGTTTACTGCTTCCCTGTGCAGCTGGCAATCAAGACAGTAGGACAGTGAAGGTAAACTCTCTAGAGCCAGCTGGCATTGGCATGCCACAGACATTAAGCATGCTGACTAAACACAGTTCTCCCAAGCTGACTGAGATTCGTGTGTAGCAGCATTCTGGACTTTCCCACTAGCTTCCTGTGTTGGCTTTGGGGCATGACTGTTTCTCAGAAGCTGCATTACTAGGGAGATGATAAAACTTTCCCCTCTTTTCTCCTAGAAATTTTGCCTCATGTTAATTTTTATGCTTCTGAAGTTTTTGTCCCAGAGTGGGATTTGTTTATCTCAATGTAATGCATTCAATTGCAAGGGATTTTCATTTCACTAACCAACTGAAGATAGGCTCTGTTCTTAAGAATTCTCAAGGTTGTATTGTTTCTCTCATTTTTACCTCACAGTTCTCGAGAGAAGGAGCAAACACTGTAAGACATATTTAGCTTTTTCTTCTTGTCCAAAGAATAAGAATTCACTGAAACATCATTATAAAAAGCAAAGCTGGAGACAGGAGTAAGATTGCAAATAAGTTTCAAGTAATCAGTATTAAAGTTTGCTCCCCACAATCTGTTTTGTTTGACAGTTTAGGTGAAGTGACCAGTGAAAGAGCAGAGGTTACATGCTCATAAGCTTTACCATCATCTAATTTTTGAAGCCTTACCTCTCACATTGGTCATCATTTCTTTTATATCTTACTGGCCCATCTTCCAGAGCTGCTCATTCTTCCTTTATTTACTTAATGGATTAATTTTCTCTGGCTTTTGCTTCCAATCTTTCCATGTTATATGATAATTAGGTGTTCCAAGCTTGCACAGGAGCCCCATGTTGACACACAATCTTCAAGTGAGGGAGACAGCTTATCCTAATTCTTCTTACAGAGAATATGCAAAGTTCAACCCTTCACTCGGAGAGCTGAAGTCCAAGAATAGCAAGATATTTTATACTTTTCTTCTTCACTGATTATGTTTGGAATTTTTTAACATACAAACACTCCAGTCCTGAGCAAGCTGAGCATCAGCCTACTTTATGTAGAAGAAATTTTAGGTGAAACAAAAATCTCACCCATTGTAAACAATATCTGTTAAGAAAAAGAAACCAGAAATGTAATGACTTTTCTTTGTGAAAACCTATGTGCCAAAAATAAATAAGTAGATAAATAAATAAATGCACCCACCTGTTGGAATCCATTTGCAAATAAACATTTTTTCCTTTGAGGAATAAACCTTTTGTGTCTTGCATTCTTGATCTATAAAAGTGAATGCTCCTGAAGAGCACCTGAAGAAGAAAAGCTCCGTGATATTTAGAGAAAGACATATTAATGTCTATCAGTGCATGTACAAAGACAGGTTTGATATCAGCCCCACTCTGAGAAGGGGCTTGGAGTGGATGAACTCCAAAGGTCAGTCCAATCAACAAACTTACTGCCAAGGACATTCAGCATATAGCATGTCTGCCATCACAAAAACAGTTCTCACCTAATAACTTGTGTAACAGGGCAGTGTCAGAAACAGGGGAGCGGAATGGCCTTTAATCTACTGACTCAAGGGAAGGCTGGTAAGAACATTAGCAGTCAGGCTCTTCTCATTTCTCTGGTGGAAACTGCTGTCATTATCTCAGCAGCAAGCAAGCTGAATGCGTGTCCACACTTCAGTCACCCCATTTCAGTGTATTAACTCCATTCACTGTGAAGAGAGAATTGTGTTAATATGCAAGATGTGATCAAGAGTGGGTAAAGTGCAGCATGCAGTCCCATTTTGCCTCCTCTGTTAAGTGGTGGCAACCTCTATCAGAGAAACAGAGCAGACTGGAGCAGTAACATCTGAAATTGCTGCAGCAACATCTGACAGAGTGTTTTCTTTGAATATAGATAAGGAGGATTGTTTCTAGCCTGCAGTCCCAAAGCCATATGCTTGTTTTCTCTTGGTCATCAGCTTCTGTACATGTAATTCCTACTTCTTATGCTTTCTGTTATTTCACATGACATTTACTAGCAGTTCAGTTCCAACATACAAATCTGTCTGTAACAGTAGCCACCTGGCCTTTCTTTGGCAGATAACAGCTAGTTTGAGTTCTCTCCCTTCTGATTCATAAATGTCTCAGTAATTCACCATAAAACAATCTTTTATTTACAGCTGTAAAGAATACAGTCTCCCTTTCTTTCATGAAAGGGGATATAAGCATGAGGTTTCACAACACAAAGCAATTCAGAGGATATTATTTCCTTTTTGCATTAATAGTATCTCACACTTACATTACATAGCTCAGTTTACTCCAAAAATACTGCAAAAAGAAGAAACAAACAAAAACAAAACAAAACAAAAAAAACCCAAAAGATTATTCTACTGATCTCTAGCAATTTTGTAGTGGGCCATAGAGAGGAAAGGAAAGCTCACTGACAAACTAAAGATAATTCCTTTTCATGAGGTCTGTTGTAAAGAGGTAAAGAGTCAGAGTTTGATCTTTACCTAGGAACAGAAGCTAGTGACTCCAGTGAGGGGACATGGAACACATTGCAGTGGAGAGAGAAAAGGAAGAGAGAGATCTTGAATCAGATAGTGGGAGAAGGCAGAGAAGGGAAGCACCAATAGCTATAAGAGTGAGTAAGAGGACCTGACCTTGAAAGATGTCGTGATAGCACTGTACAAATTAATGCTTTGTTTATATCCTGAATATTGTAGGCTATTCTGGTCCTACATTCAGAAAGGATCAAAGTTACTCCATATGATCAACAACTGAATGAAATGGGAAGAAAGAGAATCATAGAATCTCCAAGGTTGGAAGAGACCTACAAGATTATCCAGTCCAACCATCCACTTATCACTGGTAGTTCTCTGTAAATCATGTCCCTCAACACACTGTCTAAACCTTACAGTGGGTACTGTAGAGGTCCATGGATTTGTGAGGACCACAAGCAGTACAGGAAGGTCTAACTCTTGCCCAGAGACGTTGTGGATGTTCCCACTCTGGAGATGTTCAAGTCCATGCTGGAAGGAGCTTTGAGCAACCCTGCCTAGAACATGGAGGCTGAAACTAGATCTTAAAGGTCCCTTCCAACCCAAATCATTCTGATTCTGTGGTATTCTTCACGGTCTCCTGCTCTCTTACCATAGAAGTATCAGTAGCTATTGAAAGAAACTGGCTGGAGTCATGCTCAGTACAAGCAACTGACGGCTATATTGGGAAACACTTGTAAAATTTATAAGGTTTCTTAAAATTACTGTAGAATGTAAATATTTAAGTTAGGGCAATTGATTTCAGAGTAAATACTCTCATATTTCTGTGAAATGTAACTTATATCCTCAAAAATATTATTCTAGAGACATTTTCCTAAGAGATCAGCATTGGGAAAAGCTTCTAGAGAAACCAAAGCAAACTTGTATATCTGAACAGCAAGCAACCACTGGACAAAATATTTATTCTACAAGGTGAAACATTATTTTCTTTCCTTATTTTGCACTGATATTGTATCAGAGTGCAACTCTTCTTGTAGTGTAAACACATATGGCTATTTATATCTTAATATTACAGTAGTTAGCCTGACAGGGTCACAGCAGGATTTCATTTGGGACACATTTTCCTGGCTGTTTGGCCTGTGTTGCGCCATGCCAGGAGCACTGGGTAGCACTAGTGCTTTGCATTACCAGCCACTGGAGACTCACTGTGTTACTATGTGATTTGCCTTTGGTGCTGAGCCAGTCCAAAGGTGTATGAGCTACAAACAAGAGCTGCAAGACATTTGGATAGGAAATCAATAAATTCCTTGCAGCTACTGGAAGTCATGCGGCAAAATTGCACATCCTTAATGCTGAGCAGACATAGGTACAGCAGGCCAAGGAGAAGGCTCAAAATCCTTTTTGCACAGTTTTTCATCACACTCACTATTAACCATCCAGTGTCTATGTCACAGAGTCATTAAGATTGAAAAAAACATTAAGATCATATAGTCTGACTATCAGTCCATGCCTGTGACCGCTCTAGACCATGTCACTCACTATCCTTTTCTTGGACATCTCTGGGGTGATGACTCAAGCACCTCTCTGTGCAGCCTGTATCAGTCTTTCAAAACTCTTTTGGAGAACAATTTTTTCCTGCTATCCAGCCTGAACCTCCCCTTGCACATTAATGCCATTACCTCTCATCATATTGCTGTTACCTGGGAAAATAACCAACCCCCACCTCAGCACAACTTCATCTCAGGTAGTTATAGGGAGCTACAAGGTCTCCCCTGAGACTCTTCTTCTCCAGACTAAACAATCCCAGTTCCCTCAGCCATTCCTCATAAGATTCGTGCTCCAGACTCTTCACAGCTTTGTTGCCCTTCAGTGAACATACTCTAGGGCCTCAGTGTCTTTCTTGTAGTGAAAGGCCCAAATCTGAACACAATACTTGAGGTGTGATCTCACCAGGGCTCCATACAGGGGGACAATCACTTCCCTGGCCCTGCTGGCTGCATTATTTCTGTTGCAAACAAGGATGCTGTTGGTTTTCTTGACCCCTCTGGCACGCGGCTTGTTCATGTTCAGCCAGCTGCCAGCTAACACTCCCTGATTTTACCTCCATACACCCTGTCAGGAAAAGCAGTCATAGCATGGCAACACAGAAAAGCAAGTCTGGAAGGAACCAGGAGAAGCTGCCTAGTGGTATTCCAGCGGCAAGGTGTGACCATCATGACAATCTCATACAGGCCTTTCACATTCCCAGGCACCGCTACTGGAATTGGCAATTACAAGGCAAGCAGAAGACAGCAGAAACACAGACTGTCCTTTGGAGGACAGGACAAGAGCAGATGCTGGGAGACAGGCAGGGGAGAAGCAGAAGTCAGACATGGTGGGACAGGGAGGAGGCAAAGAGCCAAACGGTGGTTTAGCTTCAGTGCTGTCAAGAAGCACTAGTCCACGTCTCTGTCTCGGGAAAATGCAGTTTACCTTGTTTTTAAAGCAAGCCCAACAGAAGTCTGAGCAACTGATGTGGAAGCATTTCCAGCGAACACAGAATTACTTCTAAAGAAAAAGACATCACTGCTTTATTAGGAAGCTGGTTTTAGCGCTCAGCTGCCTCTTCTGCTAGATTTTTCCTGGTATCCAAACCAAATCTTGTTAGTTTGGCATTTAGCCTGGTTGTTTTATTTTTCATTCCATAGCATTAGTAGGCATTGGAAGTGATCCACTTTCATCTTTTGTGAACAACCTGCATCATACACTTCCTTACTTAATTCTTGCAGATGAAATTCAGCTCTTAGTCATAGAATCATGGAATTCTTCACAGATCAGAGTTTCCAACAATTGCACATCTTTGTTGCTTCACTTCTGGATTCCCAACACATTGTCCTCATTTTCTGCTCAGAAGTGAATCTAGCATTCCACTTCCATGAGGGAAAATAGCTCCCTTCCACGCATTTATATTCCAGAATATTCCAGAATATTCCACATCTCTGCATTAAATGTCTTATTTGACAAACCATCAAATCTTAAAATCTTTTGCAGTTTGAGAATGAGCCTGAACTTAAAATCACCCAATTGTTTCTGCCTTTCATATATGTTTGGCCATTTCCTCACTTTTACCTTTCTGCTATTCCATTTCATTTGCTGATGTCAGGCACTTTTCTACTGAGTAAATCATAGAGTCATATATGGTTAAAAAGGACCCCTAAGATCATCTGGCCCAACTGGCCACTCACCACCAGCACTGCCCACTAAACCATGTACCACATCTACACGTTTCTTGAACACCTGCAGAGACAATAACTTCAGCATCTCCCTAGGCAACTTGTTCCAGTGCCTGACCACTCTTTTGGAGAAGATGCTTTTCCTAGTAAAATTAAAATAAATAAATAAATAAAGTTTCAATAACATCATTGAAAATGTCACTATAAAAACTGAGTAGGATGGTGCCCAGGACAAATACCACAGAGCTCTGACCTGAAATGCCATCTCATTGTGACCCAAAAGCACTGATAATATTTCTTCGACAGCATTTTTACAAGTAGTACACCCATGTTTATAATGAAAGGTACTGCTTATTTGGCATATGAGCACATCACCTGGGATTGCATCAAGAAAAGACTCAAAAAAATATTCTCAAAAAAAGAAAGGTGGATTTAACATACCTTGTTCTTGACAAATCCACAACAATTGTCTACATCATTATTCACTTGATGGCTTAACTTAATTGCTTAACCATGGTTTTTTTGTTACCTCAGTTAAGCTGCATGATGTTTCACTTTTTTCCCTGTTTTTTTTTTTGTTTTTTTTTTAAATACCAGTGCAGTGTGAAAGCTTCTCTACACCTCTGTGACATCTTGTTTCTCCATAAGCACCTGAAGACAATCGCTAATAGTTCAGCAATTGCTTCAGCAACTTTCTTAAGTATTCTGCACCAAATTTCACCTGACCCTGCTGACTAGAACATTCCTAATTCAGCTTAACATTCTTTCACCTGCTCTTTCTTTATTCTGGCCTGCAATTCTCTTCCCTTGTTAAAATTAATTGCAGCAGAGATCTGATTGCAATTAACCTTGAGACAGTAAATCTTTCAGCCTTTCCTATTTCATCACAACAGACAAAAGCTTTTTCCATCAAATTAAAAAGAAATACGTTGTCTATAGACTAGCAGCGCCTCAGTAAAGCATTTTCATGATGCATCACCAGCCATTCATTCTCTAGGTAATACAGATGCAGTTGTGCTTTCTGATGGTGACACTGAATGTGCAGGTCTGACCCCTCTCTGTGTTGATTAGGGCTGGCTGCTGGGCCAGGACAATGTAATGCCTCTACATTCTTCTACAGTGGCATTTCTTCCTGGCAGATGCTCAAAAGGGCAGAGATATCACACATACAGCAGCATGTGCTTCTTCAGGCAGCCTAAACTCTTTTAGAAAGGCCATCACACAAATTTGTATTATTAAAAAAAAAAAAAGTCTGTTTCCATTAAAAAGTTGTTTATGTTATGAAAATATGTTTATGCTCTGAAGATACCTTCCACGTTTATGGAGAACTTGGTAAGGAATGTCCTCCTCAGGTCTTCCTGTCCAAAACAAACAGCATTACCTTTGCAAGGCTTTCTGCCATTAACGCCTCACAACACTTCCAAAGACCCTTTGTGTAGTGTGCTCTCTTTCTCTGGTCCTGAGACCTTCAGGATTACGCTGGGATTTTGCCACCACCCCAGTAGTCATCTGAGTTTCTTGTCTCGCAGTGTCCATGCAAAAGGAGTACTTTTATTTTTGGCTCACAGATTAAATGAAGGTTTGAGGACCAGCTTGTAAAATCCCAGCACACCACCAGTTTTTAATACCTTCATCATGGTATGTTCCTGTCTGAGTATATGGAACACACCCACAGTGCTTCTCTGCCAAGCTTTTGCAACTGAAACTAGTCAAGCAAGACACTCCATGCATGGAAATCTCTGAAATTGGGTCTGCCATGGCTATGTTTGTGGTTTATTTTTTCTGCTGCTCATCATATCTCCTAAAGCTGCTGCTCATTGGCTTATTGCTTTGCAGCACAGGCAGGAAAAGGATCAGTGAATTCCCACACATCCTCATTGGCAGGGAAGAAGCAAGGGAACTGTTATTCTCTCTCTCAGGCAAGAAAGAGTGGTAAGAAGAAATTCCACTTGTCTCTAACATAGTGATCATAACTGCCAGCTCGGAAGGGGAAAGAAGAAGAGCTATTTTCTGCAGGCAGAGCACTGATTTTCTCCTGAGTGTGGCTTATGAGTCAGTACAACATTGGACTGCATGACAGAAGGCATCTGAACCTGCCATGTGACAGAAAACCACCTGTGTCAAGTCATGCTCTTCTAACAGAGGTCACACCTCCTTGGCAGCCTCAGATAGCCTCTCTTCATAACCTTACACAACGCATCTGGTCAGCAGGGGGAACATCTGAGTGGCAGCTTCATATAATAGAGAGCGTGGGATGGAAGCTCTTGAGATTTAGTGGGTGGGATGCATATGATCAGGCAGATGTCTGTATTTTAGCTCATCACCTTGGTCTCACCTTAGGGCAATGGGAAGAAATAAGCAGGCAGAACAAGGAATGTTCTCATCCCAATTTAGACATCTAAAATAGGACAGATGAATCATACCCTAAATGCACTTATTTCTCCCCACAGACTATAAAGAGAGGTGATGTGACTAGCTCTAGTGTGATAACTACAGTGCTGATGTTTAAAATTAGAGGAAGAAAATCCCACCCAGAGAACCCAAGCCAAGTGTTCTGGCAAACCAGAAGCAGCCGGGGGACCTCAGGGATCTGGACACTTTCATTTAAAAGTCTCTGTTTAGGTGTTAGCCTATGTGCATGAAGCATAATTTTTCAGAGCCAGCAGAGACCTCCTGTCAAAGCAGTCAGTGATAATTAGTACAGGGACACACCGATGCATGTGAGCGTCATGCAGGCTCTTCCTGCAGTTAAGACTGCATATAGACTGTCTCCAAGATCACAGAATCATAGAGTCATTGAGGTTGGTAAAGACTGCTAAGGACATTTAGTCCAACCATTAACACATGCCCACTAAACTGTGTCCCTCAGTGCCACGTCTATCCCTGAAGGTGTTTAATAATAGATGAATTCACACCACAGACATTTCTTCAGTAGGGACAGAGGGGTGCCATAGAATAATAGATATCTTAAATTGGAAGGGATCCACAAGGATCACTGAGTCCAACTCCAAGCTCCACACGGGACTGTGAGAAACTCAAACCCTATTTCTGAGAGCACTGTCCAAATGCTTCTTGTACTCCAGCAGGTTTGGTACCACTAATTGTCTGTTTACATCTTTACAGAAAATACTTAGAAACTTCCTATCTCTGAGACTAATCTAAAGCTGATGACGGAACAAGCATCAAAGGTTTGTCTGTCTTTGTAATTCCAATCATACTCAGGAATGAAGCAAGAAAATCGGATTTGTGGCTCTTTAAATATGCAACAAATCTTTTCTTCACTAGATGGCACCCGTCTACCCCTATTAATCACTGTTGTGCGTGGCAAAAAGAGCCACAAAGGTTTCGTTTTCACAGAATATGAAGTGATAGAGGACTTACTCTTTACGTTGAATGTTTTTACCATTTCTTTGTCTTCTGTTGTCGAACTCTTGCTGTACTCTCAAGGGTAAAGCTTTACAACATGCATCTACTTCAGCTGTTCAATATTTGTGTCACAACTGACTGCTGCTGAGAAATTTCTGTGAGAAATGGATGCTTTACATGAGATCAGACTTTGAATGACAGTGATCAGAATAATTTATACAGCTCAAAATACTTCTCTTTCTTTCTGAAATAAGCGTACGTCTAGAATTTATGAAGATGCTATGTCGAATCCTCAGCAGGCATAAATCAATTTGGCTTCACTGCAGTTGATTGATGTCAGGTGAAGATCCGCACCTGCATTAAGATACTGGCCTGCAGAGCACAGCTTGACTTGTTTTCTTTCTCTTAGCTCCAAGGCATGATCACTGAACTCATTTGGGCACAATTCTCACTTCTTAGTGAGAAGAAGAACTCTCACCTTGGCATTTATACTGGACTTAAAAGAATCAGCACACATCTGATAAAAATCAAAATAATCATTTCACAAAGAACACATCTGACTAAAAACTTCAAAGCTGGGAAATCAGATGTCCAATATCACATTAGTGGTTGCACTTAATATCGGAGAAACTGATGCAAGCAGAAGCAAACTACAGCTCAGATAAGTCATTTTGTGTTTATTTGCCTTTTACCACCACTAGATGATAGTATGGTAACACACAGACATCTCAGCAGCATGCCAGGTCTTCAGTTGCTGAATTCTTAGTGGTATTCATACTTCTATATGTAAAGAATATACAGAAGGCATCAATGTTACACAGCTAGCCTTTGAATAGCAGTGCTTAATTTAATCCCTATTGATTTTATACATTAATATACCCAAAAATGTAGTAGATATTATTGGCCATAGACTCAAACTGGGCAAGACATTATGCTGAATTGGTTACCTCCCTCTATTTTTGTAGATACTCACACAGAGCCATAGTGAGACACTGATAGAAAAGGACAGGATCACTGCATTTCCCTCCCAGGAAGCATGAGAATGGCTGGAGGTAACATATACATTCTCCTCATGGGCAGCTCGTTTACTGCTGGTTCTGCTCATCTGCTTTCTGCTTCTCCCACCTTTTCCATTTCATGCTCTCCCCCCTCAAGAGCTCTCCACTCCTCCTCCAGCTGAGAAGCTCCAGGCTAGGAGACATGTGGCCAGAACAACACCTCAAGTACACAGCTATCTTCCTCTCCACAAAACCTTTCTCTCCCGGTTCATGTGCTTTGTTCTCTCCTAATACAGCAAAACTAAAAAGAAACTGTTCACTCACTCAAGCTCTTATGTAAACTGAATAGTCAAAACCCTCCACTGCACCATTTTCTCCCTAAGTAAGTAACAAGATCAGTTCTCCTTTCAGTAAGCTAGTTTGCATATCCCCCAGCCTGCAATACATACCCCAGGGAATGGGATGGTGGCTGGCTCCAGTCCTGCACAATAACTCTCAGGTCACAGGCAGTTTCACAGATGTAGATGCAGCATTTCCAGTTGCCACAGCAGACAAAAAAAAAAATATCTCCCAGTATATAACCTGTGCCAGAGAAGTTGAGTGGCATGAGTCTACTGGCACCACAATACAAATGAAAATGGAAGGACAGAACCCTCAGTGAAAAGAGATCAACTCTTGGGATGTACTCTCATGCAAATGTTTACATAGAGAGCTAAGTGAACAAATAAAAGCTAAGGGTATGCTGCCCAAAAAGTGTGAGTACAGTAGTATCGAATCATCAGGCTGTAGGCAACTGTGTCTACTCAAAGATTCAATTCAGTCAGCAATAGCACACATCACTGGCTTTCTCATCAAAACTAGAGCTGGATATAGATCTAGGGGAAACCTGGAATTTACATTTTGCTGCATATTTGGTTACTTTGACATCATTTTGTTTTAATTCAAGATGAAGGTAAATTTCTAAGATTTTCATATTTAAAATACTTCCATGAGTTCTACATTAATGTAATGAATGGACATCTGTAATATAGCACATAAGCTGCTAGTTACATGGTACAACACTTAAATGAGTCATTTTCATTATTAGTAAGAACATCTACTTAATGCTGGTTGAACTATCTATTGCTTTGTACTCGGAGTAGAGTGTTTACTGTACCACATCAGTTCCAGAAGCTGATTCAAGTGCCAAACTTTCAATATGACAAACAAGAGAACTCTGAAAGATAACTTGTTCCAACTGGAAACCAAGACATAATAAAGTAGAGTATTTCAGCCATTACACTGAGTACTTTAACTGACATGGTGTAAGACACTTTAACAATGACAGTCAAATCCCTTTACAGGTCAAAGTGAAGCTTCAGAACTCAAAATTGGAATTCCTAAAGGAAGTCTCTTACAAATGTCTGCTTTGAAATTTCTTTGTCCATACTGAAATTTCATCTTATTTTACACTAAAAATATATTTAATCTCACTTTGCATTAAAAAAAAAAAGTTTAATAAAAATAAAAATCTAAACAGCTACTATTTTACACTTCATATTTGAGGTGGCATATCCAGAGCTTATGTAAAATGATGCAGTCCATTTTCCTTGTATCAATAAGGACTGTCTGAATCTCATGTATAAATACAGTTCTTTTTTTTCTTTTTTTTCTTTTTTTTTTTTTTACAGCTCTTCTCTGTGACTTAAGACAGTGTAAAATCTACAACCAGGCAGGAATTCTGTGGCTAACCTGCAACCTGTTGTGAAACGACATTTTCAGAGGTAGTTACATAAGCTGTCAGTGTGCAACAAAGACCAGCTGGTTCACGAGGACTGACAGACTGGGAGCTTAGCATGCTAAGGACAAGAAGGAATGGTCTCAAGTTGCATCAGGGGAGGTTCAGGATGAATATTAAGAAAAACTTCTCTAAGTTTGCCCAATGAGGTGGTGGAGTCACTGTCTCTGGAGGTATTCAAGAAACATGTAGAAGTGGTACTTAGAGATAAGGTTAGTGGGCAATATTGCTGGTAGGTAGATGGTTGGACTAGGTGATCTTAGAGGACTTTTCCAACCAAAATGATTCTATGATTCTAAGAATGCAGATGGAGTCAGTACCTTTAACCAAGAAGCCAAGTTGTGAAGTGGCGGATCTGGGTTGGGATCAGGGCCAGGCAGTGATAAAACAAGAGAAAAGTGGAAAGTGAGAAATTGGAGAAAAATTGATTTGATGAATGGACCACTCACTGGATGAGAAATTGGCTGGAAGGTCACACTCATAGAGTTGCAGTAAACAGCTTAATGTCCAAGTGGAGACCTGTGACGAGTGGTATTTCTCAGGGTCTGGTGCTGGAACCAAGTGCAAGGTCCTGAATCTGGGTCAGGCAAGCACAAATAAAGACTGGGCAGAGAATGGCTTGAGAATAGCCCTGAGAAGAAGGATGTGGGGTGTCGGTTGATGAGAGACTCAACATGAACCTTTAATGTGTACTTGCAGCCCAGAAGATCAACTGCATGCTGGGCTGCATCAAGTGAAGTCGAGGGAGGTGATTCTGCCCCTCTACTCTGCTCTTATGAGACCCCAGCTGGGGTACTGTGTCCAATTCTGGAGCCCACAACATAAGAAGGACATGGAGCTGTTGGAGCAGGTCCAGAGGAGGACCACGAAGATGGTGAGGGGGATGGAACATATCCCCTCTGGGGACAGGCTTAGAAAGCTGGGGCACCTCAGCCCGGAGAAGAGAAGGCACCATGGGGACCTTATAGTGGCCTTTGAGTACCTGAAGAGGGCCTACAGGAAAGTTGGCAAGGGACTTTCTATAAGGATATGTAGTGACAGGATAATGAGAAATGGCTTTAAACTGAAAGAAGGTAGATTTAGACTAGATATTAGCATAGATATTAGATATTAACTAGATACTAAATAATTCTTTACTGTGAGGGTGGTGAGACACTGGAACAGGTTGCCCAGTGAGGTTATGGAAGTTTCCTCTCTGGAGGCATTCAAGGCCAGGTTGGATGGGACTCTGAGCAATCTGGTCTAGAGGGAGGTATCCCTGTTGATACCAGGAAGCTTAGAACCAGATGTTCTTAAGACCCCTTCCAACCCAAACCATTCTATGATTCTATGATCAGGGTGATATGCTATCTGGTGATCTGCTGGGAAGACAACAGTGACAAAGCAGCTTGGTCTCAGCCAGATAATTACTTCACCAAGTCAGCTTAGAAGAGGAATGCACACCTGGCTCTGACATCAGAAAACAACGCAACCTCAGCATTTAAACATGAGGACTATAGGTGAAGGATATATGTGTTTTATGTGAAAAAGCCATTCATGACCCTAAATGGGTGACTGTATATATATATACTGTCTATATATATATATATATATATATAAAACTTTTATTGTTGCTTTCTCAAAAAGTGCCAACTTGTCCATCAATTTAGACTAAAATAGATACGGGCTATGGGAAAACTTTTAGGACAATAAATCATCTATCAAGAGTAAGGAAGGTAAGAGCAGTTTGGGAAACCTGTCAGTGCATGTTTGTCATACAGACACATTCAAAAAGCTTCTGTACAGCCACACAGAATGAGTAATGATCTAACAAAACAGGTTTCAATGCACATAGAAAATGCTCCAAACAAAACTATTTTATCGTGTGATTTTTTCTTATAACAATAGCACTGAATTCTACCGAGAGCACCATGCACTTCAGAAGGATTTGTGCAGGCTGAGAGCTGTACTAATCATTGATTTCTGCCTCCAGCAAGGGCCTGCCTATGTAGGTCAGAAACTGGAAGGTGAAAGAGATGATCAAGGGCTTCATCACTTCCAAGCTCTCCTTCTTTCTTGCCCAGTTCCACACAGGGGTAATTAACAGATGTATAGTCTTTGCTCCTTGCAGGATAGCTTAAGTATCAGCCTTGCTCCCCTTGTCCAAACAGAGAAACCAGAAATGTGGCAGCCAAGAGAATATAGAAGGCTCTAACAACTGATTTCCTTTCCACCTCATGTTTCAAGAGTTGCAAAAACATATCCTGGTGAACATGAAAACTGGGGGAAATAAATGTTTTTTAACATTTATTTTATTTTTCATATTTTAATTGAAATTCAGACTGCTCTATGTGTCAAGGCAATTGTTACAAATTTGGTGTGGCTTCCAGGTAAAACACAAGTATTTGGCATCTGAGAAAGCTTCCCACCTCCTCAAAAGGTCTCTTCTGATGTTTCTGAGGAAAGCAAATATTACAGATGACTTTCAAAACCTGAGTGAAAAACAACTAGCATCTTCAGTACGTGTATAATGAGGGAACTCCAGACATCTGTAACTCAGGGTTAGACTGCATTGACTTTGCAGAAGTATGCTGGAGACTTGAAGGGTTTCTGAAGATTTCTATAGCAGGCAGGAAATAACTATAATATTCAAAAGCCACTACTCTAACCAACTATTTTTTCCACTATAAATTCTGTGAAGAGTTTTGAGTATTGGTGTAGAACCATATTCACATTGTTTAATAGATTTCAATACACAGTCTGAATAAAGCCTAGTATATAGGAGCCATACCTACTTTCATAAGAAAGAAGGTGAAGGAGTCAAAGGACCATTTATTTCATAAAATAGTTGCTCTGGAGTTGGAATATTCAAATACTATAGGAATTTGCTGCTGATCGTCAGAACTAGAATCAAACGTATAATAGATTCAAATTCACTGAGTAAACATATCAAACAAAATAGTTTGCTTTATTAGGTATTTAATTATAGCATCACATCAAATATTGTTAGACTGTGGACATGAACAGAATACTTTGATCACTGGTTATGTACCATGGCACTGTAGAGTTGATTTCAGTTGGTCTTGTCTTGCTGGAGAATCTCTGGAACCACAAGCCAGATCCAGTCTGGATACCTTGCAGACCAGCCTTCCATGTTTATCAGATAAATTGATTGCTATGTTATACAGAGGATCATTTCTTCTTAAAAATCAGCATAAAACATTGTGCAGGGTATTCCTGAAAAAACGGTCAGAGATTTTGTAGACATTTTTCTAAGCCTAACAGTGAGAATAAGATGTCATGCAATGGGCTCCTAGGAAGATCCAAAGTAATTCATCATTTCTTTTGTGAAATTATGTTGTTGATTTCTTAAAATATACATCACGTTTTCCATCATATGCAATTGTAAACTGAGTACATAAATTATTTGCACAATGACATTATTGCTAAATACAGAAACAAGAGAATTTTGGAAAATGTTGATGCTTTTCAGGAGGTCACTCCCACAGTCTGAGTAACGATGTAGGCCATTTTCCTGCCAAAACAATTAGCTAAACCACTTCTGTGAGATTTGTGTTCTACTTACGTAGTTTGCCTTAAACTGTGGAGGGTCAGTACCTAATTGTTTGCTTTGTAACCAAGGTCATCTTTAACAAATGGGAAACACTTTCACTTAAAAAAATTATTTGGGACCTTAAATAGTTCATTCGCTGAATCATTTGCAACTACAGACAGCTGAAAACCAAAATCTTACTATTACCCTTACCCAACCACAAATCACTCATTTAGCATGGATCCCTCCTTCAGCGTTGAATTACATGAAGTTAATCCTCCACCAGCATTAAAACTCTGTTTACTGAAGGGCCTCCTCATGACATATATATAAGCATTTTAATAAAGAAACTTCACAAAATTGGTGGGACTCCTGATCTGTTGAATCGCTTTGGCAAAAACAACAACAACAACAACAACAACAAGTTAAAAAGAAAAAAAGAAAAGAAGTTTTAACACCTTTACAACCCCAAAAGCTTACAGTAATATTTGTGCTAATTAACTGGAGTATACAAATTATTCACCTTCTTGTTGGAATATCCCTGTTGTACTACAAGCAATTAACAATCAGATTTGCTAAGATAAAAGAATATTAACAATCTATTTCTTCAGAAATAATCATTCTAAAAACTAGAGGCCAAATTCTGAAAATCTGCCTTCCCTTACAGTCATGCAATCACGTTTTGAGGGCAGAATTTAGCCCCAAACAACAGTTTTCTCTAAACACATACATTCTCCTACAGAAAAAAACAATCTGTGTCTTACTCATCAGTGCTCTTCCCTTCTGAAGGGTGAATACCGATATTTGAAATACCTAAATAGTATTTACAGCTGTACAACACTGATGTCACATATAAGTGTAAGATATAACTTGTACTCTATAAACATGGGCTAACTTGTACAACCTGCTTAAAAACTTTTCTTAAAATAAAGAGCAGATAAGCTTACACATTTTCTTTATCAAATTCACACACAAAATACATGGTAATATGACATGCAACATCATTCCACCCTCCAGATGCCACCATCTCCACACAGTCCTCCTCGTCGTAGGCATTGTTGGGCTCCCCACTGCGCCACTTGTTGAAGGTCTGCATGGGTGATCGATCAGAATAGACAAAATTTCCCTCTTTCTCTAGGTCGTTAATCCCAATGAAAACTCTGGTGAGCCCAGCTTGGTTGATGTACGAGGCGATCAGACTGTTGGCATTCTCATCCTTGGGCATGCTTAGCGTCCCTCCTCTTCCATGGCAGTAGAGCTGGGCTTCCTTGTATCTTTTTTCTTCCTTCACCAGCAGATAAATCTTATTATCTGTCTCACGCACACCAGCAACAGCTGCGGGGGAGGGCAGTGCTGAAAAGTGAGCACTCGCATTTCTATAAACCAACTTACTGTACACCCTAAAATAGCTTCACAAATCCAATATAAAATGGTGATACTCTCTACGAGCAGCTTCACCATTAAAATGTGACAATGTGGAAGGAAAGTATATGAAGTTAGCCTACCATTTTTTATGAATTTTAGTTCTGTCGTCAGCTGGGCCACTTGGATATCCATTTCACCAATAGCCTTCCTTAGCTGGCTACACTCACAGGGGATGCCTATGAAATGAAACAGACACACTGAAGTCAAAAAGCTGTCTAAATTCAGTAATTAATAACTTCATGAACTAAATAACTTCATGAAAATGCCCAGCCAGGCAGCCCTGAGGGACATCTGCTTCACAAGCAATGGCCTGAAACCCGTAGCCTTTGCTAATACGTGCCATCACAATTCTCATAGATGTCTGAGCTTAACCATAACACCTCCTTTCATGAGAACCTTCAGTCCTGCATAATTAGGGCTAACCTGAACACAGAGAGATACCCCCTGCCAGGAAAAATAAATAAATAAATGAATAAAAACATTCATCAAAATTTCAAATGTGGGTAAAATTATTCTCTTCGGTCTTTTCCAAAAAGCACTTTTTCCACAGCAAAAATCTACAAAGCATATTGTTCACCTGTTCCTCACAAGGTATCTAAAACGGGAGATCAAAAAGGCTAACGTTACAACCATGTAATGCACATAATTAGCTGTAAAATGTGATTCTGTACTGTTCAAATACAGAAGTTACTGTACCTCTTCCAGTAAAAGAAGACAATAGAAAGACATCTATTATGCCAAATTGATATTGGTTTGACAAAGATAATCTGAATGAGAATACTAAAAGGATAATTGCTACTTCTATGAATTCAGATCTCAAAAAAAGGATCAATTACAGTTTCCAGTTCTGTGTGTAATTATTCAAATCTGCATGTGACTACCCATTTACTTGGTGTAGGAATATAAGCACCAAGAAGGTGGACTATAAGACTGTCCTTTAAGAAAATGTCTGGATCAAGAACTGAGTGACAGATTATGACCTCATAATAAAAAAAAAAAACAACTAATTGATGCACCTTTAGTGCACTCTGCTAGGAAGGAACGAAATGGCCAAAATCAGAAGCCACTTTTCTAAGGCTTACATTTCTTTTGCCAAACCTTTTCTTCTGGAGGATCTATATTCCTGGTAAGCTCCTGCTCCTGCAATGATACCCAATGGAGGGGCAGAATCTTCTGACCTGCTCCTTTGTGTTGGCTGGAAACCTGAGCAGGTTATGCGGAGATGTCCCTTTCCAACAGTGATTAATGATATTGACAGTTGCAATTCAGTTCCCACTGGAGTCCTCAAACCTCTAACTAGCTCTGAGACATTGTTTGAACAAATACACTACATGAACAGCAACTACTGCAGCTTTGAAAAATTTTTTTAAGTAATTTGAAAATATTACAAGGAATAAATGAGAAGTAGCTATCTAAATATTTCTTTTATTGTAATTTCTCTCAGTATTTTAAAAGGCACATTTTTGGTGATGATGCCTGCATCTTCTAAAATCCTTCACATGATAGACAACATATATCATAGATTACCTGGATCACCATTAGGACCTGGTGGTCCTATGTCACCATTATCTCCCTTTTCACCTAAAAATATGAAAAAGAATATAAGTTTAAGGAGACTTTTTCATTAACAGTTACATTTAACACTTTTTTTTCTCTAGTAACATTCAAATGTGAAAAGTAGAAAAATGACCAAGGAAAAATAAAACTGTTTCTGCCCCAGTCAATCCACAAAAAAGGCAAACCAAAGCTATGAAACTTGAACACAAAGAATATGTACCAATATCTTCTTTTTGTGTGAACTTCACAGAAGCAATAAATTCCGATCCTGTGGGTGAAAAGGGCTGCATACACTATACTGCAATTTAAATCTAGATACGTAATCCAGATGCTTAAGCAAATGTGGTTGGTCCAAATGGCCAAGCCTGTGGTGTGTGCAGGATTAGAATTCAAGTACTGCAGTTCCTAGAAGGATGTCAAAATACAGTGTGTCTTCCCAGCGACTTCTCTTAACTGTCCACACTTATCTGTTAGGATGTGAAGGCCTTTATTTAAGCTTAAACCAGGATTCTCAGCTCTTAATGCTGCTATCAGAGCAAAAAGTAACTGGTTCATAGAATCATAGAATCACCAAGGCTGGAAAAGACCTCCAAGATCATCCAGTCCAATCATCCACTTATCACCAATAGTTCTCACTAAACCATGTCTCTCAACACAATGTCTAAAAGTTCCTTGAACACCTCCAGGGTCGGTGACTCCACCACCTAACCACTCTTACGGAGAAGGAGCATTTCCTAATGTCAAGCCTGAATCTCCCTGGAGATTCAGCTAAGTCAGTGCTTGTGGATGCATCCCAACAGGGTTCATGGACTTGTGTGTGCTGATTCTGGGGGGTTGATACATCGCAGTCACTTGGCTGACATTATGATGAAGTCTGAGAGTAGCTAACCAAACACAAATGATAACAGTTTTTCATCTGAAACACAAATGGAGAAGCAACTGCACTAAGCATACCTTTTGAACCAATAGGACCAATTTTTCCATGCCGTCCCATGCTGCCTTTCTGTCCTTTGTCTCCCATCTCTCCTATACATACCGAAAGACAAAACACATTAACAGTGTACTCTTATTAGTTCAGATTCCAGCATATTTGCAATACTTCTTTTTTTCAGTGAAGAAATACACACTATTACCCCAATATTCATTAAACTTCAGAAGTTCAATTCACTCCTTGTGAACTGAGGAGGAATTATGATTTAAACTTTACAAAGCAAGTGACATTAAAGTAGTATGCAGGTGCAAATGGAAACAGATCATGGGTGAAATCCACTGGAAAAACTTTTTGCAAACTTCTGTCAGATGATCGTGCCAAAATTATGTTGACAGTAAGGGAGGATCCCATCAAAAGATGTGGATCAATGCATTATGGAATTGAAAAGACCCAAAGAGTCCAAGCATAACAGATAGTTTCAGCTAACACAGTCACCCCTCTGCAGATGGGTTATAGGAAGGCTGAATTTGGGCTTTGTTGCTTATTTTTACAGTAGCAGTCACATCTTTGTTCTTTCTTCTTGCATTTGAAGACTATATTAAAGAAAAATGAAAATGAATGGAAGTCATGTATGCTTACAGACAAGTGCACATGCTTGCATAAATGTGAAGTCTGATTCAACAAAAATGTTGAATGTTTCTAATTTTAAAGATGGTTCAATAGAATATTTCAAACAGCAGTTGTAGCGAAGGAGCCATTCAGAAATTGTTTTCCTAAGCTGTATCTTTACAAATAAAAAGCAACCACCCACCTCTTGAGGTGAACTGAAATAGTCAGCAAATCTGTTTGAACCAGCCACTGCCACCTATCTGTACATATCCCTGATGTATAGCCAGAAATCCAATGTAAGACAGCTTGATTCACTTACTTTGCCAGACTTTGACCTCTTTTCCCTAATTGTACTTTCCTATGCAATATAAAGCAAATACTGGAATGACTTCAGGAGAAACAAAATTTGCAGTGGAACGTTTCTTTGCCATCGCCATCTTTATAAATCAAACAGAAGCATTGTTACTAACAAAATGTGTGCCACAGTCCAAGTATTGATGTAACTGAGCTGAGCTCCTCCAGAGCTCAAATAATAAAACAGATGAAACCTGCCTGTTACATCATACAGCTCTTCTGTGTGGCATTTCTCAAACATTATGAAAAACAATTATGTTAATGATGTGAATCTCAGAGAAGAACTTAGCCTATACTAGCAAGGCCTCATTCTATCCTTTATCGACAGTGCTAATCTTCAAGTTTACAGGATTAGCTGTTGACAGAAATTAATACGTAACAGACACCTAATAGAGTACAACAGGTAAAGAGTAAAAGTTTTGGCTTTAAACTAGGCCATTTATAATCAATAAGCTCTATGTGGTCTAAGCTTATCTCAGCTGCAACTAACACTTTATAAGGATTATTATTTGTAAATGATACTTTGGTTCAGGCGCTGATTTACAGATTACATCATTTGCTCATCATTTGCTGAGACCTACAGAATGAGAGCAGGCAGTTTGTTACGCTATTTAGTGAATTAGGCAGAGTTTGCCTGATTCTACAGCTGCTAGAGCCCTGAGGAGACTCAGGAAATAATACTGCATCTCCGTGTATGTTGGTGATACCCTTTCCTGGGTGCAATACCCAAGTAAATCAATTCTCTGCCATCAGATTTAGGCCTCTTTGTATCATAGTGTCAAGAAGAAACATGGTTTGGATGCTGCAGAGCTTTACAACTACATCATATTAGCCAGCATTAACAGAGAGAAGAAATGGAGGGACTGCAGGGATGAGAAGACAAATGCCTCCTGAAGATCCCATCTGCAGAAATGCAGGACTGGGTCTGCATTAGGAAATATGGAGGCAGTTTTTTCAGTTACTGTCTCAGTTAATATGGTTTTTTGGTGTTTTGGTTTTTTGCTCAAAGCAACTTCTGTTATGCACTATCCTGCTACACGAGACCAAGGAGACAATCAATCAGACATGTTCAGGGGAAAATCTACTACAAGGATCCAGTAACTGAACCTCTGTGAAGTGTCATTGCTCAGCTTCATTTGTGGATCTGCAACTGAAGATCTGTTGTCAGGATGTGAAATTCAGTGCAACTGGACAAACAACTGCTTACTTTCTATCTGTTTAAAGCTGGATGGTTTTATGACTGACTTCATCATTACCTTTAACTTAAATTTGTACATAATGACACGTTTCAGAACAGAAATTGATTACCACTGGGAGATGTCTTCCTCATTACTAGAAGAAGTCTTACGCAGCCATCAATTGAAGGCATATGACTCAGGAAGAAGTGATTTCCTCTGAAGTGATAGAGGTCAAATGGATATGGTGGATGAAAAACTGAACATGAGCCAGCAGTGTGTTCTTGCAGCTCAGAAGGCCAGTGGTATCTTAGGCTCCATCAGAAGGGTGGTGGTCAGCAGGGACAGGAAGGTGATTGTCCCTCTCTGCTATGCTGTTGTCAGGTCCCATCTGGAGTACTGCATCCAGGTCTGGAGCCGCCAATACAGAAAAGATCTGGAGCTGTTGGAGAAGGTCCAGAGGAGGGCCATAAAGATGATCAGAGGGCTGGAGCACCTCCCCTGTGAAGACAGGCTGAGGGAGCTGGGTTTGTTCAGCCTTGAAAAGAGAAGCTGCAAGGAGACCTCACTGCAGCCTTCCAGTATTTAAAAAGGGATTCTAAAAAGGAGGGGGATCAATATTTTGCTCAGGTGGGTAGTGACAGGACAAGGGTGAATAGCTTTAAGCTCAAAGAGGGAAGGTTTAAATTGGATGTCAGGGGGAAGTTCTTTACAGAGAGAGTGACAAAGTGCTGGAAGGGACTGCCCACAGAGGTTGTGGATGCTCCGTCCCTGGAGGTGTTCAAGACCAGGTTGGATGTGGCCCTGGGTAACCTGGTCTAGTACCAGATCTGGAAGTTTGTGGCTCTGTCTGTGGCAGGGTGGTTGGACCTTGATGAGCCTTGGAGTCCCTTCCAACCCAAGCCATTCTATGATTCTGTGGCTTGTTGGTCTAATTCATCACTGTCACTGTTGATTTTCCTTTGTTTCCAAAAAGGATCAGATCAGCCACTACTTGACATGGACTCAATTCAGAAGTTTTATCTTTAAGACCACAAAATTGTTCTCTTATTCAGTATATTACTGGAAAAATGAAAATAACCTACTCAAACAGCAGCTGTTTTACTTTCTGGAATGTTGCTTCAATTTGAGAACACATTCATGGTTTGCTTTGAAGACACTATCTATGAATCTGTGTGGATTATAAAAATACTGAATGCAGCTAGTGGATATTTATTCAATATAGATAGCATATTGAGAAGGTATTTCCTTGAAAATCTCAAAAATATTAGCTTGAAATGATGTTATCAAAGCTTCTCTGGAAGTGACCTTCCTTGCTTTGAACTCTTACAGGTTGGGATTACAGTAGTAATGTCAGATGCTATACTTGAAATTAAATAAACATGTATCAGTAATGCACAAGTGAAATATAATATATAAAAGCATGTCACATTCTTTCTCATAAATACTGCCCAGAAGTTGAACAACTATGGAGTAATAGCCAGTAAGAACTACATGATCTGTAGTAAAAAGTGTGCTATCTCAGACAACTAAGACATACATTAAGTCCCCTGTGCTCATTAGAGAACTGTTTGGATTAGCGTTCCTCTTACAGTGAGTAACCCTTGCTTCTACTCCAGGGGCTTGCTTATTCTGCTTCTTCTGCAGAATAAATCATAAAGCTTCAAGAGATACCCATCTGCCTTGAGGGTTTCAAAAGTTTTAAAGCCTTTTTAAAAGTCCTTTTCAGTGGCCCTATGAGTGCCAGAAATGCAGTCTGAAGAGTCTTAATGAAATCAGGAAGTGAGTGCTGGAAAGAAATGAGGACAATGAAAGAAATTAAGTCTCGATAGACCAAAAGTAGGAAATTTAACTGAGAGTTTGAATGGAGAATACGAAGCAAGTCATCTGTCATCTCTCAGATGAAGGTGATATACATTGGAACCAATTACAGAAGACTTAAAGGATTTTAGGAGGAACTGAAGAGAAAGGAATTCTAATTGATCTTCTTGTTGGCCTTTTCAGGCTCACAAACAAGAGAAGAAATAATAACCAGAGATGAATGGTGGGCTGCACAACCGGTGCAACACTATAAAAGGGAGTGTTCATACAGTATGGCCAATTTCTTCAGACAGAACTAATTGGAACAGAAAAGAGGGCATAAAACTGCTTTTAAAAAAGAAGGTGCAAGAAAGACAAATCTAGTAGAAGCTCAAATTCACCATTTCACAGCCAAATTGAATTATGTCAAAGAGAAAAAGAGAACAGTAGTTTACTTCCCAAACTTGAGGGACAAATTCTTTATGATTTGACGTAGTGGACATCACAGAGATCTGCTTCACAATGTAAGGAAAAGTGTCCCAAGCCAGACCAAAAGTCTGTCAGCTCTACTGCCATCTTTGACAGCAGTCAGCAGAGGATACATACAAAAAGAACACAGAATAAAAAAAAGAATGAAGAAAGTATAGAATAAAAAAAATAATAATAAAAAATACAGACAAATTATACAATGACTTTCCACAACACATCTCCTTAGTCTTGCAGACAATATTCCCAGTGCAAATATTTAGCCTGACTTAAATGAGAATAAAAAGTATTTTTAAAAGATCTGATGATTATGGCATAGTAGCTATTCAAGACTCTTACCTTTTTAGAGCTACTAAGAACCAGAAATCAGAACATTCTGAATACATCAGTGGATAAGGTAGCATTTTATGTGGTTGGAACAAACTCATATCACCCAGCATTAGCCACCTGGAAGTTGGGTTTTTAGTCTAAGCTATTTATCTAAGTTTCTCTGGTGGGCAATGGAGAAATAAACATCTCTTAGCAGTGATCCACACCACTCATGTGAGACAAGTAGTTGAGTGACAAAGCGCATCTCTAAAAGCTCTGCAGAACAAGTGGAGATGGGGGAAGAGGAAACTGTTAACAGCTACTCATACTGACTAGAAATTAGAAAGACAAGAGGATTTGTAAAGGAAGCTTAAGATAGTACAAAAAAGAATAATCCAGTATAAGAAAGCAGTGGAAAAGTTTTGATCATTTTAAAGTACTGCTGCTAAGAATTTCAGAACAGTGTTTGAGTTTTAAGCTCTTAAGTTTTTTGTTTGGTATCTTATAAGTATAAATTAAGTGATGGATCCCTAAAGTCCCTATGCTATATATTTACTTACACTGATTTACACAGTAAGTGTAAATTATCACAGTAAGTAGAAGTACACAGCCTATATTGAAACCTATTTTGTCCACTCTGTTTAGCATAGGTTTCCTCAAAATTCTACTGAGTTCAGTTGGATTTGGAAGATAGTTTTGAATTAGACACCTACTCTGTGAATCTACAACTGCCAATGTCAGACTTTTATATGGAAATCTGCCTGCAGAACTCCTTAGTGAACAATAATTTCATGTAAAAGTTGACTCTGAAGTGTAAGGGATTGATTGATTACATATTAATGAGCAATCAGTAATATTAAAATATAAATTAAGACATTATTACCTCTCTTTAGAATTTGATTATACAAATGATTGAGCACTCTGGCTCCAATCCAGTTAAATTAATGACTCTTCTCTCATATTTGGAGGCTATGCCTGTACTAGTAAACCAAATGCCTGGGACTGCTCCCTGGCACTGGGAACCAGCTGGCCGAAAATGGTGCACTCCATAATCCTAAATCATCTTTCTCTTCAAACTAAGGTAATCAGATGCAAGCTGTTCATTGTGTTCCCAGAACATGCCTGAGAATCATCTGGGAAAGCATTAGCTGACACAAGCTGAAAAAGGGCCTGAAGTATCTCCCCTATGAGGAAAGGCTGAGTAACCTGCATCTGTTCAGCCTGGGGAAAAGACAACTGAGGGGAAATCTGATTAATGTTTATAAATGTCTGAAGGGAGGTGGGAGGCAAATGAATGAGGCCAGGCTCTTGGTGGTGTGTTGCGACAGGACAGGGAGCAATGGCCTCAAACCTGAACACAGGACCTTCCTTACTAGCACGTGGAAGAACTTCTTTACAGTAAAGGTGATGGAGCACTGGAACAGGCTGCTCAGAGATACTGTAGAATCTCCATGTATGGAAATGTTCAAGACCCATATGGACACCTACCTGTGTGACCTGTTGTAGAGAACCTGCTTACTATGGTGGTTGGACTTGATATCTTGAGGTCCCTTCCAACACCTGCATTTCTGTGATTCTGTGAAATCACACCAGAGGCTGTGCTAACACTGCAGAGGTAGAAACTGTTGGGTCCCATGACCAAGAATATCATTTGTACTTAACATTTTATTTGATCCAGTGCTCTACACTTTACATAAGGCCAACACAGTTTTATATTCTGCTGACATGCTATGCATCATAATTGACCTATACAATTAATTAAAACCAATGACAAAAGTAAGTGGAATTTAACCTCAATCAGCGCTCAAAGACATTAGGATGTCTGATGTCACCCTGAAACATCAGGATGCTCAGAACCAGATTTATTTCAAGTAAGCACCAGAACGTTTTAAAGTTTATGAGTATCTGAATTACTAAAATATGAAAATATTATGAAGAATATGATGAAAACATTTGCAGCACTTTCTAATTCTGAGGTGTCCATTTCAGGTCAAATGTACCATAAGAAAACCCTTTCTTCTGTATTTTATTCATTCACTGACTATTATACTTTTAAATTCAAAAAAACTAAGTGCATTTTCTTACAATGAACTTGCCCGAGAAATGAAACTAAGAAAGTGAAAAAAAAATAAATTGTTGTGATTCTGATATTGTAAATTAACACCAAAACAGAAGAATTATAATCTTTCCCTCATGTGATATACAATGAAATGTAGCAGTTTCTATCCATAGAAGGAGACAAATATTAGCCCAATAAAACATCAGTTATCAAGGTTCAATAAAAATGTGGTTAAAAACTACAGGGGGTCAAATGTACTGTTCAGAGTACTGAACAGAAACAGAGCTTCTGAGATCATCCAACTGTGCTCATAGAATGGGGCAAATGGAATGTAAGCCAACAATATTATTCATCTTTCATTATTCACTAAGCTATGTGTTAAGTACCTGGATCATGAGTCTAAGATTTATACTAGCTGAGATTTTAAAATAGTTGGCCAAGACTATGAAGGGCATCAGTGTTATATGCCCAAGCGATCAAAAATAGTGGCAAAAGGCAAAGCCAATAGCAGATCACAGATTGCTCAGGAGCAGGTGCTGAACTTGTTATTTCTGAGAAAACCATGGTGAAATTTCTTACTATACTAAAATGAAGCATTTACTAAATATTAAAAGACTATATATATGTCAAGTCAGATTTGGATGTGCAAAAGGAACGCAGAAAAAATATGTTGCTAGAGAAACAGTAAGAATTTTTGCACTGAAAGCACTGCCTGGAAAAATATTATATAGAATGCATTAATATTCATTTTCTTTCATCTCTTTTCTGTTTCACGTACGTTTTTCTTGCAGTGAATTTTCACTTCAGTGTTTCTTCATTCAGCTGCATCAATATTGTGGACATTTTGACACATGAAAAATCTGGAAAACTGTTCTGATTATTAGAATTAATTGAGCTTTTCTCATGAGAATGATTTTCCAAGTTAATGCAATATTACGTATAAAATTATATAAATGAAATGTTACATCATGGAACTGATTCAACAAAATGTAAAGCTCAGAGAAAGATGCAAGACTGTGCAATGGGAGAGACTCCAACTCTCCATGGTATTCATGGATTAAGTGAGAAAGGATGAAGTTCAGCTGGAGGTGATCTTGACTAGGTGTATGAAAACAGCATGAAAGAGAGTACAGGTAAAGCAGCAGTAAAAATTAGACCAAGACTACATGGGCTGTGTGATGGGAAGGAAAGCAAAATGATAACTATTTATCATTATGGTGGACAATTCTGAGATACTTGCTACTTTCTTTGCCTTTCTTTTCATTGGCAAATTCTTCTAGTGAGTCTTCACATCTGGTGACAGAGACTGGGGGAAAGATGCTAGCCATGTTAGAGGACAATTGATTTAGAGTATACTTCAGTTGGACATACGTCCATAGCACTGTCAAGAAGGCATCCAAGTGTGCTGAGAAATTCAGCTGAGCTGTTGCCAGGCTGACGAAGTCTAATCAGTAACTGATTATGAGCGTCATTCCTCAGGAAATAGTCCTGGGACCAACAGTGTTTAAAATCTTCACTGGTAACAGGAAGAAAGGAGTAGAAGGCAGCCTCTGTGATTCTGCTGGCAACCATAAGAGTAGTTGGTGTGCTGGAGGTACAGATGCCAGTCAGAAGACCTTGACAAGCTGCAGGAATTTGTTGACAGGAGAATCATGAAATTCAGCCAGACCCTGAAACACTCTGCAGCTGGGATGCAGAGATCCAATAGCTATCAAGAAAATGGCTGAGCAGAAAAGGACCCAGAGTACCTTCAAGCAAGAGAGAAAAAACTCAAGTCTAGCTGAAGAAAATTCTTTTACTTAGCCTGGAGAAGACAAAGGTAAGGGCAAAGACTTGATTTCATTCTTCCACTACAGGAAGTCTGTAGAGAAGATCCACCTTTCTCAGAGACGCACAGGACAAAAGGACAAGAGGCAATGGGCACATGTTAAAAGCAGGAAAATTTTGACTGGCCCCAAGGAAAATATATTTGACAATAAGACTGGAGAGCAGGTCAATCAAAAAGATTGTGGAATCTCCATCCTTAGATATTTTCAGGAGTCTACTGGACAAAACTTTGAGCAGCCTTATGTAACTTTGAACTCTGCCCTGTGTTAAGCAGATTGGACTAGAGACCTCTATATGACCTTTTAACCAAAGATATTCTGTAGTACCTTTACTTCTCTTCATGCTGCATTACTTTGCAGGAGTTCAAATTTTAGTTTCCAATATTTTTTATGACAGTTGTCCTTGAAGGCTACCTCTCCATAAGGAAAGTACACAGACTGAACACACACACTTCAAGGGAGTTGTAAGCTTCTCAACGAATTTTAGGGGATGAGCTCTATCTACAGTTTTTGGTCTCAAGAGAAACTGCAGAAATAAGACTTCCTTATCTGCCCAAAAGTACTATGTAACAGAATGTTCATCATTGTAAGGTAGTATAAATTACCACTGTGATGACTTTGAAAAGTGGCTTGTAAATTCAGTTTGGTAAAAACTCCAAGACTCTAATGATAGGAATGTCAAATGTTTCATTTTCGAATTGAAATAAAAAGTTTTGACTAATCAGAATAAGCATCTCCTTGATGTTGACAAACATTCATACATGCCAAACTTTCCTCCCTGTTTCAGGAGGAGAACAAATGTGAAAAGAAAAAATTTCCTGTAGTACAGAAATGCAGTTTCTCATAGCTCTATAACTGAATACTCTCAAGAGCTCCAAATATTTTTTGAACTACAATGTGAACAGTTTTAATACCATCTTTCCATAAATATCACTGAACTGTGATCTAAAAAATGTGGAATCACTGATGGTTGTCCCTGCCTATTATGGCTTAATGCCTTCCCACAACGGTTTTAATTAAGGTATTGAGAGTGTTCACATGTACAAACAAAAGGAAGCAAGGAAAGTGAACGTCATGATTTCCTCCCTCTGCCCTAATTTGAGGATTGCATTTACAGAGGGATTTATGATGTCTTTCTTCACAGAAACCCTACTAGAAAAATCAAGAAAAAACATTTTTCCAAAACTTTTTGGACCTGAAAGCAATATTTAGTTTACAAATAAGTGTACAAGGTACATGGAAATATCTAAGAATGGTTTAGTCACCCAGCAAACAGGATTTCCATCATCACTGCCTCACAAGAGAAGGTAGCATTTGATCAGGAATTACTTTCAAAACATCTTCTTTAACAAAGTTACCTTTTTCTCCTGGAGGGCCAACTCTGCCTGGACGACCTGGAGCACCTTTCTCCCCCTTTTCTCCAGCCTCCCCTATAAGGCAAAAAGAAATAAAAAGAAGAACCATATTCAAACAGAACTACTTTCTATTGGTGCCAGTGACAAGAGCGTAATTTTCTGCAGTGAAAATACAAGCCTACTGAAGAAAGGAAAGAAAAATAAAAGCAGGTGAAACATGACTTGAGAGCTTTGAAGTACAGAGAATAGAGTTTCCTGCAATGAACGTAGACACTGACAAAACCAAAGTCAACATGTTACTGAATCCTCATGGTTCTAGTTCTACAGATGTTACTTGCATCACCAACCTCACCCCACAAAAAATCAACTCTACAATTCAGTTAAGCAGAAACCTCAGAATCAGGCCTCAACTCAGTACATAACCTTCTGTCTCCACATTCACCAAGCACATTTTGAGTATATATTTCCTCTTTACAGCAAAGCACACCAGAGGACATGTTTAAGTCTCAAGAGAAAATAGCATAGCCATAACTTGAAATTACAAAACAAAAGTTTCAGCCTAGTAGATTCATAGATTCATAGATGCATTAGGTTGGAAAGGACCTACAAGATCATCTAGTCCAACCATCCTCCTATCACCATCCCTACCCACTAAACTACTAAATCAAATCCCTTAGCACCTCATCTAAACGCTTCTTGAACAGCGCTAGGGATGGTGCCTCAACCACCTCCCTAGGCAGGCCATTCCAGTGCCTGACCACTCTTTCAGAGAAAAAGTTTCTCCTCAAATCTAATCTAAATCTTCCTTGGCGCAACTTGTGGCCATTCCCTCTCGTCCTGTCACTAGTAATCTGGGAGAAGAGGCTGACCCCCTCCGCACCACAATCCCCCTTCAGGAAGTGGTAGAGTGCAATAAGGTCCCCTCTGAGCCTCCTTTTCTCCAGACTAAACAATCCCAGCTCCCTCAGCCGCTCCTCATAAGACTTGTGCTCCAGACCCCTCACCAGTTTTGTTGCCCTTCTCTGAACACGCTCCAGGGCCTCAATGTCTTTCTTGTAGTGAGGGGCCCAAAACTGAACACAGTACTCGAGGTGCGGCCGCACCAGAGCTGAGTACAGGGGGATGATCACCTCCCTGCTCCTGCTGGCTACACTATTTCTAATACAGGCCAGGATGCCGTTGGCCTTCTTGGCCACCTGGGCACACTGCCGGCTCATGTTAAGCCGAGCATCAACCAACACCCCCAGGTCCTTTTCCTCTATGCAGTCTTCAAGCCACTCTGCCCCAAGCCTATAGCATTGCATGGGGTTATTGTGGCCAAAGTGCAGGACCCGGCACTTGGCCTTATTGAACCTCATCCCATTGATCTCAGCCCAGCTATTCAGCCTATCCAAATCCCTCTGAAGGGCCTCCCTACCCTCTGGCAGATCAACACATCCTCCCAGCTTGGTGTCATCTGCAAACTTACTGAGGGTACACTCAATCCCCTCATCTAGGTCATCAATAAAGATATTAAACAAGATGGGCCCCAATACCGACCCCTGGGGGACACCACTCGTAACAGGACGCCAGCTGGACTTAACTCCATTAACCACTACCCGCTGGGCACGGCCCTCTAGCCAGTTCCCCACCCAGAGGAGAGTGAACCTGTCCACACCACGGGCTGCCAGTTTCCCCAGGAGAATACTGTGGGAGACCGTGTCAAAGGCCTTGCTGAAGTCCAGGTAGACTACATCAACAGCCTTTCCCTCATCTACCAGTCTGGTCACCCAGTCATAGAAGGAGATGAGGCTGGACAAGCACGACCTGCCCTTTGTGAACCCGTGCTGACTGGGTCTGATCCCCTGGTTGCTGTGCATGTGCCGTGTGATCTCCCTCAAGATCATCTGCTCCATAACTTTCCCTGATACCGAGGTCAGGCTGACAGGCCTGTAGTTCCCTGGATCTTCCTTACGGCCTTTCTTGTAGATGGGAGTCACGTCAGCCAGCTTCCAATCTTGTGGGACCTCTCCAGATAACCAGGAATGCTGATAGAAGGTAGAAAGCAGCTTGGCAATCACCTCTGCCAGCTCCCTCAGCACCCTTGGGTGGATCCCATCTGGTCCCATGGACTAGTACTGAGTAAGAATAAATTTATAGCTTATATGTGTAGGTTGCACTCCTGCAACCATCATATACTGCATCATTTTTGAGCATGGAAAACTGTTTACTTAATCTGCATTCTCACTTATACGTAGCAAGCCTTTTGATCTTAGCAGTTTGAATCACCACAAAGTAATCACTACTTATGTCACAAGGCTCATACCACATTATATGCATTGAGCATACTTATACATCAGTTTCTGTAAACATGTGCCTCCCTGGTGTCTTTCATTGGAGTCATGTAAATTGTTTTGTCTCCTACTATTGTTGTTTGCCATTGATATAAAATTAAAAATCTCTTAGGCGAATAGAAGTTTAAAGAATGGTGGCTGTGGTTTAACCTGGCAGGTGGCTCTGCACCACACTTACTCACTCACTCCTTCCCAGAGAAACAGAGGAGACAACTGGGAAAAAAACAAAGTAGAACGCGTGGGTTGAGATAAATCTATTTACTAGGATAGAGAAAAGATAAGAGTTTTGACTATATATTTATATAAATGCATACAATAAGTGATACACAAGCAATTGCTCACTATCCCCCAGCCAGCCACCTGAGCAGCAGAAGAGAAGAAGATGAACTTCCACTTCCCTTCAAAATTCCTTCTGTATGACGTAGTATGGTATGGGATATCTCTATGGCCAGTTTAGGTCATCTGTCCTAATTCTGTTCCCTCACAATTCCTGGGCCCTTTGCTGAGACTGGCCTTGGCTGCAAACAACACTGCTTAGCAGCAACTATAACCATCAGTGCATTATCAACATTATCTTTCTCCTAAAATCATCATACCAGACACACTGAAGAAAACAATTCTGTGCCAGCTGAAACTAAGACAGCAATTTACGTAACCATCTTTGTTAAATAGATGCATGTGAAAAACCAGAAATGAAAACGTAAAATCTGGAGCTAGCACAACAGGCTTGATGCCCCAGCTCTGTAGTGCTGGAGAGGAGAGTGAACATCAGATGCCCTCCAGGAAGTCAGTGCAAGCACTGTAACAGGAAGGTCAGTGCTTATCTTGTACCCCTCAAGCTTGCTGACATAGCTGGAAGGTGCTTCGTAGAGAGGGACTATAGAGATGACACATAAAAACAAACAGAAATTGCACATTTCAAATTTGCAGCCTCCAGCTCTCACTCCCTATTGTAAACATAGGTGGCTCAGCCCTCCATCTGTTTCCTTCTTCAGGCTGCCAGCAAGCTCCAGACCACCTTTCCTGCCTTCAGACATGCAAAAATAGGCCATTCTCTGACCTTAATGAGGACAAACTTCACATAATCCCCAGTGAATAATACTGTTAGTATGAAACAGGCTATTATTTGGCACATTTGGGAACACCACTTCTTTATTACCAAGTAGCCAATAGGCTTTGTATGATTGTCTTTCCCTCCTCAGGGCTGGTTATGAGTTCTTTGCTTCCCAAAGATAAATCCTGACAATGACTTTTCCCTGCTCTCTGGAGGCTCAGAGCAGGCCATTACAGCCTATTGCTTTACACGTTCTTCAGAGTGAAAGCTGTGCATTAGGGATCAATAAAATAGATCACTCTTGCTTCAGGCCATTACACTTGCCTGCATTTATTCCTATAATAAGATGACACTGCATTCCTTAGTGTGAGTGTTTAAGAAACCTTCCCTGTGAGGAGATTACCCCATTACAGGTCCTGCTACAGACCACTCAACGAGTTTTTGTTATCAGCTGCTTTAAGCAGCAAGACCTTTGCTATCAGAGACTGAGCAGTGGCCAGTTTAGCTTTGCAGTGCTTAAGCCCTTGGTTATGTCATATGTACACTGAGCACTGTGCAGGTGTCATGGAAAAAAAAAAAACAAAAAAACAGTTTTCCACTAAGAAATTTTAAAAAAGAAATGATTTATCAGTAATTAACATCAACTTCTCACTTCTGTGTACTGATTTGGGTAAATAAATAAACAAATAATTAAAATTTGAGAAAGATACCTAGTCTTCCCAGTCCCCGTCCCTTCAGTGCAGGAGGCTGGGGTCATGCAATTGTGCTTCCACTCAGTAGCTGCAGTGTGGCTTCCTTTGCCAGCTGCATACCCTTCGCAGCCATTCCTCCTACTCAGCACCCTCCTTGCCCCTGCCCTGTGTGCTCCAGCCCTGCTATGCAAACACACAGCTCATCTCCCAGTGCCTTGCAGTGACAGAGCACACTCAGCAATGCTCCACGGTGTTGCAATGCCCCACAGTCCCAGAAGAAATTTAGTTCTGGTACTGAACTGTGGGGCTGCAGGATCTAGGTAGCAGATGCAAACCTGACAGAGCACTGTGCTGTCATCTCTGAGAGTGATAATAGTTTATATGGTAAATCTTACTATTGCTGTTATTTTGCTTTTGGTACAGGGTTTGTCTCTGATTCTATTTGCATTCTTCCTACCCTGAGTGATACAATCTACTGTAATAAAAATAGCACACCAAATATTAACTACATGAGTTGTTAAGCATTCCTTGGTTGATGATAACTTCCTTCCATTATTTCTGTGTGAGTAGCATCATCAAGTAAGGGCATAAAAAAGAGTAAAAAAGAGTACTGTTGTTATTTATGTAGCATTAACTTTTGATGTGTTGTATGTCATAGAGGTTAAGATAATTATCATAGAATGGCTTAGGTTGGAGGGAGTCGTAAGGATCATCTAGTCCCAACCCTATATTGTGGGCTGGTTACTACCCACTAGAGCAGGCTGCCCAGGGCCCCATCCAGCCTGGCCTTGAACGCCTCCAGGGATGGGGCATCCACAACCTCTCTGGGCAGCCTGTGCCAGGGCCTCACCACTCTCTGAGTGAAAAATTTCTTCCTAAAATCTAAACTAAATCTCTGCTCTTTTAGTTAAAATCACAAAGGTAGAGTGGGACAATCCCCTCCCTCTCTCTGCTGGCCACCCCTTTTTTAATGCAGCCCAGGATACTATTGGCCTTCCAGGCTGCTAGCTCATGTCCAGCTTTTCATCCATCAAGATCCCCCAAGTTCTCTTCTGCAGGGGTGCTTTCACTGAGTTCTCCCAGATGTCGTATACATATCTGGGATTGCCTTGACTCAAGTGTAACACCTTTCATGTGGCTTTGTTGAACCTCATTAGGTTCATGTGGACTCATTTTTCAAGCCTGTCCAGGTCCCTCTGGATGGCATCCCTTCCTTGTGTTGAGTCAACTGTACAGTCAGCTTGGTGTTAACAGTGAACTTGCTATGGGTAGACTCATTCCCACTTTCTATGCTCTTGATAGAGATTTTGAAGAGCCCCAGTCCAAGACCGGATCCATGGCAGATACCACTTGCAACCAACCTCCACCTAGACACAGAGCTCTTGACAACCACCCTCTGGCTATGACCACCAATTAACATTTTATCCACCAAACAGTTCAGCCTTCAAATTCATATTTCTTCCATTTAAGGATATTAATTCCTGCTTTAGATTATGGGAAGGAGATGAAACAAGATGGCAAAACAAAACAAAAAACAAACAAACAAACAAGAAAAACCTTTGAGGGATTTTTTGTGTGTAATGTTCTTTCTTTACAATGTAGTCAGCAATATAGTAGGACTTTGCTATCCATTCCTTCTTCACACAAAACGCACTTTCCCATTACTAATATTGTTGGTTTTCTAAAACACAGATCATGCTGTTGTCTGGATTCTCAGAGCCATGGTACTTTTCCCTCCTTCATTTCATCTTTCTCCTTTTTACAGCTGAGGTTTTAGGAAAAAAAAAAATAAAATAAAAATCAGTCCCAGACCTATGCTGCTGACCTTACTCTCATTTGTGCCTTTTCTCTAATCTGGGTGTCTTCACTGTCTTTCTTCATCTTCTATTTCCACCTCCATTCTCATCTCATCCCCCTTCCGATATTCTTTGTTCTGTAGGGTCCTAATTAGCTTTGAGTTATTTTCTTACGGTTTTCTATTTTTTTTTTCCAGTTTTCAATCTATGCTCATTCTCATTCTCTGCACCCTTCTTCTCTCTTTCCCTTCATCTCTTCCCATTCTTCTAAAATTTCTTCATTTCACTTCCCTACTTTTGGGTGCTTTTTCCTGGTGTCTTTTTCCCTCAGTTTCCAGTTGGGCTCCACTTTCTACACCACTTCCTCCTTCTTTTACCTTTACACAACTCTTGCTCTCCATCATTTCTTGGACAGTGAGGTGGGTTGAGAACTGGCTGACTGGCAGATCTCAGAGGGTTGTGATCAGTGGCACAGAGTCCAGTTGGAGGCCTGTACTTAGCAGTGTTCCTCAGGTAGTTGCTGGATCCGGTCCTGTTCAACATCTTCATCAATGTCCTTGATGAGGGGATAGAGTCCACGCTCAGCAAGTTTGCCGATGATACAAAGTTGAGAGGAATGGCTGACATGCTGGAAGGCTGTGCTGCCATTCAGCAAGACCTGGACAGGCTGAAGAGTTGGGCAGAGAGGAACCAGATGAGGTTTAACAAGAGATAGTGTAGAGTCTTGCACACAAGTTCTGCACGAATGTGCATGGGAATTTCTTCACAGTAAGGGTGACAGAGCACTAGAATGGGCTGCACAGAGAGGTTGTGAAGTCTCACTCTCTGGAAACGTTCAAGACCTGCCCACACATCTACCTGTGCAACCTGGGCTAGGGAGCTGCTTTGGCAGAGGGGTTGGACTCGATGACCTCTAGAGTTCCCTTACAATCCCTACAATTCTGTGATTCCACATGTTCGCAGTACCCACTTTTTCCCTAAGTCCCATCTAGCTCATGCCCAGCAGTGGTGCAGGGTTCTGTTGCTCCATCTCTGCAGATCTTGCTCAGCCAAGAAGGAGCAGGGGCAAATCTAAAAGCCACAGTGAGAAAACCCCATTGTGTGGGAGCTGAAATTTGGGCACAGGGCCACATCAACACTCAGTTGAAAGTAGGGCTTGGCCGCTGAAATGGGTTGGAGTTGTGCCAGTGGGGGACAGCAGTATCTCATTATCAATGCTCTGATCCAGGCCCCCTGACAGCGTAGCTGGAGCACTGATGGCTTTTTAGAGACTTCACATCAACTGGGGCTGCATCAGGCCATTTTGTGCTTCACTGAATTTGTACATCAATCTCTCTCACTTCTGCAGGGCCTTCATTGCATGAAACTGAGTGAAATCATTAGCACATGATGGTTTTCAGGCTTCTTTGCTGTTTCCTGGCACAGGTTTGCCTTTTGGCAGAGGACCAAGATTATTATTGTATTGCCTAAATGTTCTAAAAAAGACCATGCTGTATATAATTATAATAATGGTCCTTTCATAAAAATCGTAGTTAAAGGTGTTAATTTTGAATGATTACACAAATAGAGAAACCAAGGCAAGGAAGTCACAAAACTTATCAAAGCCTCACAGCTTCTCTTACCTGAAAAATCATTTTGAAGCTCTGGTTCCCATTGCTGTGGTTACCATTTGAGCGATCTGTGTAACTCTGGATAACACTTATTTACCTTGATTGTATTGTTCTTTGTGAATCATAAAAAAATCAGTATTTTATGCCTACTCCACAGCAAATATCTCAGTGAAATAAATTTATTCAAGGCTTAGTCATACTTCAGAAGACTCAGACGTAACAGAACAGTGCTGTTCTCCTCAACTGGCACATTATGCTTCAGTAGAAATACCACAGCCTCCATGACGGACATCTCTCTCATTGACTATTTAATAATGGGGCTGGGATTTCATGCCATAGTGGATGCTGTTGCTTTGAAATGCTAGTTCCTCCCAGATGTTGATTTCCTATCTAAGGTACTTTAATACATGTTTTATTGCAGGAGGAACACCATCTTTGTTGGGTAATAGTTTGGGGGAATATTTTAGAAAAATGCTGTTTCACTCCACAGAAAATATAAAAATGACAAAACTTAACTTTAATTTTTCACTTCTCTAAAAGGTAATCAGGCATCTAAAAATCAGTGGAAATTTAGCCCAAAGGAAGGCAAGTATAAGAGCAGAACATACAAAATACTTCCCAACAGGACATTGCAAAATGGCAATGAAAATCTCAAAAGGTATAACAAACGGCCTGACTTTACAAACTTTTTCTATCAGTCACGAGTATAAACACAGAGAAAACTACTAGGCTACATATATCAGAAAAGTAAGCATTAATGATCAGGAGCAAGTTTGGGAGATTCTGGCATGCCAAAACATACACCATATTAATTTTAACAGACTTAAATTCATCTTAAGGACCTTAAAACTTCATGAATAAGGAGGATACAAACCGGACAAATAGAAAACGTACATTTTTTGTCTCTTTTAGAAACTGACAGTGGTGCAAATGAGCCTGTTAGAAAGAAAGGATTAGCATTTGAATGATGAAGTAGACTTCCACATTACCTTTGAGGCCTGGAACAAGAATCTGAACAGAGCAGGACTCCTCTGCAATATGTTGAGGATATCCAGACCTTAGCAGTGACAGGAAGGCAAGGCTAATTAGAGTCACCAAGAAAACCAGATCTCTCTTCATAATGAGCACTTACAGGTCGCTGACTCCTAAACAAAAGAATGAATAAACAATTACAAGAATTCCACAGACTTTCAACAGTTTCTGAACATACACAGCATCCTCCTATGAATATAATATAGTTTTGCATGCTACAACCCACACAGCATGAGAAGTATCTCTCAGGTCCTCCAAGTAGGTTGTATGTAACACAGGCATATGTGAAATATGTAGCATCACATTCAGCAGTTTGTTTTAGTGCTAGAGTGGGTAAGATAAAGCTCAGGATGAATTTAATCAAGAAAGAGATTAAGTAAACTCAATGACAGGCAACTCTGTGTTCACTATTTCTCATTGTAGGCAGAGAAAGGTCAAAGGAGAAAAATCTAGTACATGGGCTTGCACTGAAAAATGTCAGCACTTAGCTGCTGCTTAGGAGTGCATATTGCTCTTAAGAGGCAATTCAGTAAGGGGATGAGACCAACCTGAAGGCCTGAAATTTCACACCCCATCTGCCTGAGCACTGAAATTGCACCGAGTAAATTGTCTGACACAATAGCCCTCACATAACTCAGTGAGAGTGGGATGGAGATGGTATTTCACTATATCACGCAGTGAAGTTACATCAGAGCCTTCAATAAATCCCAAGAAGATTCACATCTGAAACATACCCTCACCTAAGCTTACATGTGAAATGGCTTGCCTCATATTAGGCTGTGAAGAAATCTCTTGAAAACAACAGCACAGAAATGGAATTTGTGTGAAAAGACCATCAAAAGCTGATATTTAGGAGGTCTATAGAAATACTCTTTGACAAAAGCATTATTTATGTACTTCTGGCATGTTTTTCCAGTCCTTCTTTCACCAAGGCTTTCAACTACACAAACAAGCTGAAAGTCATATCAGGGTTTCAAGAGAAAATATTCATATATCACTTTTTATAGCCCTGACACAGCTGTGTGCATTTTACATCTAGAACAGGAAGCCTGGTCTATATTACCCTCTACTCTCTCGTTTTCTTCAGAAATAAGTATTGTAGAGTTGGGCCCGGGCAAATGGCCAGTACGCAGGTCTGTGTGTCCCAACATGGTAGGGTCCAACAGGGTGGATCTGTTATTTTGGGGATAGGCTGAAAGAATAAACACTCTGCAGTGGGGGCAGAACTTCAGAGTGAGAATGAGCTGGTGAAGCAGAAATCAAAGCTTAAGAGACAGAGCAAGAGGAGAGCAAGCTGCCCTCCATGTGTAGCTTCATGGGTCAGCTTTCCTTTTCCAGTTATTCCCCAGCATTCCTTCCAAAGCAAGGTGCAAGAGGAGGAACATGTCTGAAAAAGGAAGGGGTATATGCTTGGACCTGGGAAAAGCTCACTGAGTCATTAAGGTTGGAAAAGACCACTAAGACCATCTAGTCCAACCATCAACCCATCCATGCCCACTAAACCACAGTTCTAAGTGACACTTCTCCATGGTTCTTAAACACCTCCAGGGAGACGGTGAGTCCACCACCTCCTTGAGCAGCCTCTTCCAATACATTACCACCCTTTCTGAGGAAAAAAAGAATTCCTTATTTCCAATATTTCAGCCTAAGTTAGGCCAGAAAAGATACCAACCCTACCCCCCATCTGAACAATCACAGATATAGTAACAGTCAGCAAGGAAGTACTGCTTCCCTAGCACTAAATTCACATTCATGATAAAATTGCCACATAGCAGGAACTTATTTTCCTCGTAACGGAAAACTTAAAATAGTGCATAGGATTAACTAATTCTGTATATTTATTGTGAAAAAGAAAGATGTTAATGTTGGCATTTTCAAATGGATCAAGAGACTCAGGAGAACGTGGACCAAAAAAAAGTTATATATATACATATATATATATATATATGTATCACTAAGCTGTAGTGTAACAGTTTTATTTTTAAAGTCCCTTTCTCAATTTTGTATTAGCTTTAATCTAGCAGACTTCAATACAGTCAATCTTACTAGAGCTACGTGTCATAAACTCACAACATTCTGCTCAGATTGCCAAGTACTAAAGTCATCTACAAAAGCCTCCTCTCACAGTTTAAGGTGCTGATTCTGGAGGGACAACACTCGCACATACGCAGATGTTTACAGTTGTTATGGTTTTATAACAGCCAACAATAGTATTTTTTTCCTTTCAAAAGTGTTTAGCTTACAAAATTTTGCTTATGCTGCCATAACTAGAATGATTGCAGCTCATGTATACATGCCTCAATCAGCATTAAAACACCTAGCTCAGGTATTGCTGGGAGTACACAAACCCACTGAAGCACAAATCTCAGCAGGGGATGTTTGAATATTTAGGCCACGGTAAGTTTAGTCACAGCTGCAGCAGCACCACTCAAGGGTTCTCCGAAGTGCAGGTAAAACTGAATTTGTCCATCCCATGGATGAAGAAGCAGGCATGGAAGAGGAAGTATATCATCAAGGCGGATCTGAGAACAGAAATAACAGAAGATGGAAAAAAGTAGCAAAAGGAATGGAAACTTGTATATTGGATGGAAAGCTTCTACTGCCCTAGAGAAGCATCAACTATCACAGTTCCCCAGGGCTCTGAATGATAAAATCAGCAGGAAAATATTTGCTGTGCTGCTTTTCTCAGCTGTCTCAGACTATTGCCTGGTTTGCCCATGCACAGAGCCAGCCCTGGTTGTCAGAAGCCAGGTCAGACATGGCTTACAGCACATTAGATCACTATGAGAGCAACCTACTCCCAGCTGCATAAATTGTTCCACGTATACTAAGCTGGAATCCAACCACATTTCCCCTAGAGAAAATTTCTAGGCACAGGGTAGAAGGCATTACATCCTGGTGAACTTGGCATCCCAGAGGAGCTCTTAGTATTCACAGTGGATGGTCTTGCTTTTTTTGACAAGTCTATGATCCAAGTCAAAACAGACAGCAAGTGAAAGAGGGAGCAATAAAGCCCAGTGAGGTGAGGCAAGGCAAATTCAGTTGGAAAGAATATTCAAATATCATCAATTGCCTGATCACACCAGGACTAACCAAAAGTTAAAGCATATTATGGAGGGAACTGTCCAAATAATGGACATCCTGGGAGGTAACTGCAGAAAGGGAGGAAATGCTTGAGCCCACAGCTACAGTTTCACAGCTCAGGGATTGGAAGAGACCTCAATAGATTGACCTGTTCTCTACAACAGGTCGCACAGGTAGGTGTCATATGGGTCTTGAATATCCCCATGGAAGGAGATTCCACAGCATCTCTGGGCAACCTCTTTCAGTGCTCCATCACCCTTACTGTACGGGCATTCTTCCACATGTTTGTATGGAACTTCCTATGTTCAAGTTTTAGGCCACTGCTCCTTGTCCTGTCACTACACACCACCTGGCCTCATCCATTTGCCTCCCACCTCCCTTTAGATATTCATAAACATTTATCAGATCCCCTCTGTCTTCTTCTCCCCAAGCTGAACAGACCCAGGTTATTCAGCCTTTCCTCATATGGGAGATGCTCCAGGACCTTTATTATCTTTGTGGCCCTGCACTACACTCCTTCTAGAAGATCCCTGTCTTATTTGAACTGGGGAGCCCAGAACTGGACACAGTAATCTAAATATGGCCTCACCAGGGCAGAGTAAAGGGGAAGGATCACCTCCCTCAACCTTCTGGGTCTCTCTGACAGCAGGACAAGGGGAAATGGTTTTAAGTTGAGAGAGGGAAGATTGAGGTTGGATGTCAGGGGAAGTTCTTTACGATGAGAGTGGTGAGGTACAGGAACAGGCTGCCTGAAGAGATTGTGGATGCCCCGTCCCTAGAGGTGTTCAAGGACAGATTGAATGGGGCCCTGGACAGCCTAGTCTAGTATTAAATGGGGAGGTTGGTTGCCCTGTCTGTGGCAGGGGGGGTGGAGATTCAAGATCCTTGAGGTCCCTTCCAGCCCGGGCCATTCTGTGATTCTGGACACGCTCTTTTTCATGCACCTCCAACACATCTAGAAGATCAGAGAAAAGCTTGCAAACCAAGTGGGTCAGATACTCAGTGGAAAGCCTGTAAATCCAGGCAGTTTCAGCATGAGCATCCAGCATCCTGCTGATAAAGATTCTCGGTGATGAATTGGAGAAAGAAATGAAAAGCCTGTGACAGAAGGAACTGAAATGAAGAGGGTGCTCCAGCGTCTGCATTAGTGAATAAAAAGGCAGCACTACCTATGCCGGTTTCATTTTATGGGGCTTTTGACATATCCAGACTAGAACTGAAAGATCAAAGTCTGAGGATATGTTAAATATTCATCTGCCTTTGCAGACTCCCACGCAGCTCAGGCATAGGACAGGCTCTGTCAGGGCTGCTTGGTGGCTCTGCTCAGCAGCCAGAAAGGAAGGATTCTGTCACCACATGAAACATCCCATACACCACTGCCTGCTGCTGCACAGCTTACAGGCCCCAGGGATGCAGCTCATGCTGCCTCATGACAGCTCGCCTGGCACAGAAATTGGGCTGTCACACCATGACCTTCAGGGAATCACAGTGAAGAAGCAGAGCTCCTTGGTTTCAGGTAGGTCACAACACCCAGGTCTCTTGTGAATGCTTGAGAAATTACCTCAGTCAGAGAAGAGCCAGCAACAGAGGAAATCTCTGAAGAGGTTGCAGATAAAACCAGAAAGTCTGCTGTTGCAGTAAAGGGACACATTAATTGTAGAAATCAGACTAGAAACACTGTAGATATCATTTTCTCCACCTTTTCCTGTAATAAAATAAACCACCCCTTCTGCAGCTAAAATGGCCTTATGTGATTGAAACAAGAGTTTGATCTCCAGGTATGTACTACAGAAGTACCTTTCATTTTAAAACCCTGGAAAGTTCCCTGCCTTTCTGACCTATCTTCAAGGCCTTTCACATCCAGATTCATAAAGGCAGTTAGAAAATTAAATTCCACTGACAGCAGTACTCTGAAAAAGGATGCCAGTGTGTCTTCCAAAACACAGCTGTGTTAGTCCTTGGTTTGGGGGTAACTTCAGCATTAAAATAACCAGAACCAGGGAGAAACCTACAGGTGTTCAGTACTTGCAGAAGTATAAATATTTTTGCATTCCTTATGCAGGGGTTATGAGTCAAATTTGTTGTACCTATTACGGCCAGTACATCACAGCAGGTTGAAAGCTCTGATATAAATGAAAAGAGGAGGAAGAGAAAGAATACATGGTTTTCCCTTAAAAACAAACAACAAAAAAAAGCAAAACATCTATAAGCATAATAATTTCAAAACAACTGTTGAGCTCTGTCAGCTTTGGGGAGTCTGTCTGAGCTGCTGGGAGGTTTGTGAGCCCAGGTTTCAAGTGGCAAAACCCAGCAAAGTCACTGTGAAGCCCAGAGGCAGAGGCTGGGAACAGCTCTGGGCAGCCAGGCCAGCTGGCATCAGGCACTCCTGAAACACCCTGCTGTGGGTGGAAAGCATGGAGCTCACTTCCAGCCAGCTAATGGCTCAAATACAGGGACCCTGCAAGAGCCAGCAGCTGCTCTACAAGGGCCATGGGCTTATTGAACTTGCTTCCTTTGGACCTAAAAGCAACAACACGGGTGACCTGCCTAGCTGAATCCAAATCATTGGAAAATGTAGAAGAGAAATGATGCTTGCTGGCAGTAATGTCCAGCCAGTCAATAACCAAAGAAACAACAGCCCTCTATAATCCTAGATGATTCTTCTTTGAGTTTACCATTCTAACTACTCTTTGAGACGTTTTTGTTGTACTTACTTTGTAAGATTTGTAATCGTACTCCACTCTCAGTACTATCTGAATTCTCAGAATTATCTGTATTTTGAACTGCCTGCATTCCTGGTACAGTCAGACATACAGATGTGCAGAAGCAGCCCATGGCTGGAAGCAGTACTGCACATTTGGGTGATGATTTCCCCAAGCAGATTTGAGCCAGCACCACAGATACATCAGCACCTTTATACAGCTTTCACTTCCCTGACTTCTCAAGTCCTCGTCACCTGCATCCCAGTCCTGGGGAGGTGTTATCTGGCAGCTTGTGCATCCTCAAATGCCCAGTGTCCAAGCCACGTCCCAATGGATGCAACCTGTGCCCATAAAGTGATGCCACTGAAATGCCAGGCTGTGACACAGATCTCAGGCTGTTTCAAACACTTTGAACAGATGAAAGCCAGTATACAGAGTTAGAAGGGTAGTACCAGGCCCCAGCACAGATTAGGGATAAGTTTTTAGGACAAGCAGGGCCCAGGGGTTATGGATTATTCCCTTGAAGGGAATTCTTTCATACTGGAGATGAAACCTTTGCCACTGACCTTCCCTTTCCTCATTACAGCACTGCTGATAATCCTAACCTACAGATGTCTTACGTCTCTCTGTTTTTACCTTATCTAAGCATTCTCCCATTTGTCCTCCCAGCTTTCTCATGCATTACCTTGGGTAAGAGTTCTCCATTTACGCAAAATATAAAATCAGAATCAATGATAAAGCTGTTGAAACATTAGGTGATCATTTTAGCATTTCATTTTAAAGCACTGCAATGTTGCAGAACTGTTGATTTAAAGGTTAAAGCAACAAGCTTGAAAGAGAAAAAAAGAATACCGAAACCTTAATGCTGTTGAAATTGTAAAAGCAGGGATTGTTAAGTGCTGTGGTTACAAAGTCTCTGTGAAATCTATGGCGCATGGAGAGAGGCATAAAGCAGCAACATAACGCATTTTGGGTCCCGATGATGCTGAAGATCACTGAAGTTTGCTGCAGAGGACAAAAGAGCGAGTCTGAGCTGATGAGAAGCTAAAGTTAACTAAAAGCCTAGCTGATGGGAAGTCATTGGTTACTCCCCAAAGTGCATTTAATTCTGGCTCAATAGAGCCATTTCCTCAGCTGATGTTTGTGAGGTATGAGGGGCTATTAGCTCTGACTGTACCATGTAGGTGCCCTTGTCACAGGTAGGAAAAGTAGCTTTGCTTTTCATTGAGAATAATGTTTTTAAAAAATTGTGGGACAAATTCCTTCCTGATGCAGTTCTGCTGGAGTCAGTGAGCTTAAGGTAGAGTTAACGTACCATCATCTGTGCTGAAAATATAGAATTGGGGCTTCAGCAACGGTGTGAGAAAGACTGGGTACAGAAGGAGGCAAGTAGGTTTTCATAACATACAGCCAGAAGGAGAAGGGACCCTCCTGATTTCTTGCACTGAGTGCCAAATGTCTCACAATGGCTCCATGTGGTGTTTTTAGATGGCAGAACAACATTCATGGAGAATCTTAGCTTTGCATTGGTCAGAAGCAGGCAAGAAATAAGATTTCTCACATGTGGTTTTAATTAAAGCCTCCATTAAATGACAGTCTCTCTGACATAGCCTTGTTTGCAGCTGTAATTGCAGAAATAGCTTGCGACTTTCAATGCCATACTTGAAATACATCAGAAACACTGAAAATTTGATCTAACTGCCCCTAAATGCAAAATATGGCGTTCATATGAAGAAAAACTTAAATTTGAGGGTTACAGAGCATTGGAACGGTCTACTCAGAGTCTCCTTCCCTGGAGGTATTCAAGACACAGCTGGACAATTCCCTGTGCAACCTGATGCAGCAGGGAGTTGGACCCAGTGATCTCCAGAGTTCCCTTCCAACACCTTTGATTCTGCAATATCTTGAAATACAGCTGTCAGTACTTTTAAAATCCACATCTAAACTGTCTCAGCTCAGTCTTGATGCTATGCCCCACACATTTCTGTAAAACACAATTCCGCAATTCGCTGTAAAAATCAGTGAATATCTGGAAAGTGTTGTGGGAAACATTTCTGTACATAAATGAATACGTATTGTACACATGTGAACTTTTCATCTTATTTCTGAGGCTTTATGGCAATACCTTTCAAGCATCCACATAAGTTTAGGACTGGCTGAACAAGTTGGGATATTTGTGCAGTATCTGAGTATTTAATGCCTATTCAATCACCTTATGCTTTCCAACATGTCCTCAGCCTCCGGATACCAAGAAGTTTTCCAGGGAAGCCTGACAGTTGTCTTCTTGAGGGCACTAAAGAGATTCACAAGGCAAACTTAATCTGGGGAGAACAGTCCCAGTTCCCCAGATAAACTCTGAGGTGCAGAGATCAGGCAGAAAGACCCCTTCATCACCCCAAAGCACATCCACAGTAGTGCGTGCCTTCTCCACAACAGAAATACCACTCAAGTATTGATCCAAAAAATGAGAAATACCAGTTGTGGAACAGTCTTAACTGAAAAAGATGTGAGCCCACAGCTCCTCAGGAGAAGAACTGCCCCCAGGAGATGGATGCTATATGTGAAGGTAGTGTAAGCTCAAGCACAAAAGATTAAAACATGAGAAGCAAGGGAAGAAGCATGGTGAAGAAGTCAAATCAAGCCTAGCAGTAGGATACTGGAGAGGAGGAAGAAAAACAAAAGAGCAAAATGAGTGCTTTCTCTTATTTCTCAAAAATGACTCATATATTAACTCAGTGTAAAACAGAAGGCACTATCACAGAGCACACGTGGACATGGGAAAGGTTTCCTTTCAGTTGCTCCAGCAGCCTACTCCTCAATCCTCTTTGAGCAGAAAGAACACAACAGAGGAAAACAGCTTTTGCCTCCATTTTCTCATATATTTGACACTGCATCAGCTGAATTTCCATGAGGTTCTAGGAACAAAAGAAAGCTACTTGACTGCTGCTCAATCTTTCTGAACGCAGCATGTACAACACCTCAGAAAAGTGAGCTAGGAGATAGAACACAGCTTGCATTAAGGGATGCCTATTTATCAGGACCATTTTGCTACCAGACCTCAACCTAGCAGACGTTACAGGCAGACCCTTGGGTGGGATTCAGTCATTCTGGCTGAGCTTCTGAGTCTGAGAAAAATAATTCTGAGCTCCCTGTATAATCAAGTCAGGAAAAGGCACCTTTCTGTGACAATTAATTGCACTCTAAAACAGATCAGATAATTGACTCTCCAGAGGTATGCATTCATCTCCCAGCACTGTAGGTACATGAAGCTGAGTGACAGAAACCCCCCACCCCATCACTACTGGCTAAGTCTATCTATGTGAGGGCTAACAGCAGCCCGAGTCCCCTGCTGCAGGTACACATCACCCTCTCCTTCTTCATACTGTCACCATCTCATCCCATACTGAGCTAGCACAGGTAGCTAAGCCAGAAGAAAACCATTCTTCTTTTTGCAGTGTTATTTTTCACTTGATTTAGTTGCTTGGCTCCCGGAGAGGGAAAAATGGCCATCCATTCCTGCAAAAAAAATGTTGCCAGCACTTAGCAGGAGCCAAGATTGCCTTCAGTGTGTTATAAAACTGTGCCCTCACATGCCAGAGGTATACAAAAAACAAAAATAATGCAAGTGAAATAATGGGACTAAATTCACAAAAATGTGGTGAAAAAAAAAATAATAATAGTGGATACATAATTAAAGAGTAGGATTTAAAAGTAGGAAAGATACGGCAAAATACCAGGCTACACTGGAAAATAATATCCAGCAAAAGATACAGAGCATTTGAGATACAGAAAGATAAGCCATTTTGCAATAGCATTCAAGCCAGAGTCATGGAAATGATCCAAGAATATTATCCTCAAATGACAAGGACATGCTTCTCGGAATGATATCCTCAATATAACAAATCACCACGGTATAAAATCTTGCATTTGAACTGGGGCAGCAGCATCAATGCAATTTCAACAAAAGATTGTTTTTATTCGCAAACTGAGAATCTGGGGGAATCAAATAACATTCAATATGTGAACCTATGCTGATACTTTCATGATCAGCTCCCAGATGGCTGGGAAAGGTGGGAAATAAATTATACTGGTGATACAAGGACTAAAAACGCCTTCGTAAAATGACCAAGACTCTACATAGGAGAAAAAGCACCATGGAAAAAAGCAAGCCTCACAGGGAATGCAGCTAAATATCTTCACTGGAGAAGTAAACAGACAAGGGTAAACTTAATAGCAATAGTGCTGTTCAATAGGCTTTCACTCCTACGAGTTCTGAAACACTTTTCCAAGTGCAGGTGCAGGAAAGAAAACAAAAGGAAAACCTACCAAAACAGCTCCCCAGATTAAAAATAATAATAAAAGTAATTTCTATATAGAAATAATTGTAGAAGCAANGCACCAAAGAAAACACAGCTCAGAACAACCAGGAGCGAGCTGGTGGGGGGCAGAGGTGTGAATTCGAAGTGTCCTCATAAGAGCATATGTTAAATAATACAGTTCCTGCAGATGACTATACCTTAATGAAGTTCTCAGAAGATAAAAAGTATTCTTACACTAGGATGTTACAGTAGACTTCAGCCAATCAGTCTAATCTTTGCCAACAGATACGATCCTGCTTAGAAGACTTGTCAGATGGAAGGCAGCTGAAAGAAGATCTGTACTGGTAAACAATTTCCAGTGCAGTTCTTATACCACAGTAATTGTACTTAAGAGTCCTCTGCCACATACCAGCCTACAAAGATCTAAAGAATTAGAATACATGAAATTGCATTCAGGCTAGAGGTGCTTTTGACAATCTGGTCTCATTTTGAAAAAGAAACGTGAATTCAGAAAGATATATATAGAACATGTAGAAAAAACCTGCAAACAAGCCCACTGAAGGTGTTTCTTCCCTTACCCAGATGCTAGGATGCTTCTTCAGCCAAGAGATTCCTGACGATGACAACTCCCTTTGGGAATATTTTATTAAATTCCTTTCATCTAACCCACTGCCCTGAGAGATTCCTCTCTATTAATAAGTATGTTTCTAGGGAGGAATATAGCAATTCATGTTAAGTAAGGGGTAACTACTGGCGTTTCCACCTGCTTTTGAGCTCAGAAAATTATCTTGGTAGAGCCATAGATGCATCTTCACACAGCCAGAACGTGACCAGAGGCCATTTGTGCACACATTAGGAAAGTGCACATCAGCTACGATCACTTGACTTAGATACCTCCTTTGTGTACATGTTCAGCATTTATAGGGCATTTACAACAGCAGAAGCTAATGCCACAGCTCTGATTATGCAGCTACCAGCAAAAGAAAAGGTTCCAGAGGAGGTGCTAAAGGCAGCACTAACCTTGTCCTGGCTGAAATCCCAACATCTGCCAGTTGACATAAGCAACGGAAGGATGAAGAACAAGAAAAAGAGAGAGAGACTTGCCACAAAGTTATTCAGTGCTGCCAAAGGGGATGAAAGATCAACTCTGAACATATCATATCCATGTATCCAGTGCTTCAGTGGTGACATCTAGCATCATCATTCCTAAAATCAAGGAACAACGTGATGCAATCACATGTAAACTCAGTCTAAATGGGCAAACGTGTTTAAATAGAGTTACTTAGAAGACAAAGTAAAGAAAATTATTATCAGACTCATTAACAAAGCTTATGACAGACCCTGGTATCAAGTGCCAACAGATTCACTTGACAGGCCAGGGCACACAGATGTTGCCAAGGTAATAACATTCATGTTCATCGCACCATGGTGATCCCTGCCCAAGCTTGACATGTGACATCCAGAAACTCTACTCGAGATTTGCAAGCTATAGAATGCCCAACTGCTCTCTTATCATAGAATCACAGAATTGTAGGGTTTGGAAGGGACCTCTAGAGATCATCGAGTCCAACTACCCTGCCAAAGCAGCTCCCTAGCCCAGGTTGCACAGGCAGATGCCCAGGCGGGGCTTGAACGTCTCCAGAGAAGGAGACTCCACCACCTCTCTGTGCAGCCTGTGCCAGTGCTCCATCACCCTTACTTTCAGGTGAAAGGTTTTCAATTGAACAGTAAAGCCTCCCTAACATTTATAGTACATTGTTAAAAGAGTGTTCTCTAAGATCCCATTACATCCATTGCACTGCATAAGTAGCAGTGGGCACAGTCTGCTTGAAATCATGCATGAAAATCAGTGGTATTTAAAACACTTATGGAACATAACTCACTTATCTTGTGTTATCTTAGCGTGTGAAGATAATATGGTTGTCTCCACATTTGTCTCTCACATTTTAAACTTAAATAGTCCAACGTGAATAATTCTGGAGACATGCAGTCAAAAATATTTGGAAGCTGGTGAAAATCAGCACATTCTACCTAAGAATGTCACAAGGACTTACTTAAACAAATCAGGTTCCTCTCCATTACATATCAATAAAACAAGCAAAGATGCCTGGGAATACTCTGTGAAGATATCTGCCTTGTCCTTTCAAAGATTGCCCTTGAAAATAAAAATAATAATAAATTAAAAAGTGCCATCTCACTTTCTCTCAATTGGTTTTGAATTGTGAATTCATGGCACAACTCCACAGAAACATTGCAAATGATTTTGTGGATGCTGTGGAGAGCACACATGTACAGCACTTCTCTTGTTCAACATTTCCCTTGCTCCCAGGATCTGTTTCCATAACACTTCTTGCCCAAAATTCCACTAACCAGTCAGCTATCAGAGATCCACTGTCTTCTTAATACCCTTCTGATGAGAGACCTCAGTGAGAGCCATTTTTCTTCTATGAAATAAGACCTTCATGGGTTTTTTTTGCTTCCTATGCTAGACCTTCATTACATTCCTGTCTCATGTTTTATTTTGACTGGCCATAACTACCGTGCCATCCAATATTGCCAGTTACTTCATACATACATTATTTAATATATTTATTTTAGGTACATAATAAAAACCTTTGTTTTGAATCCCAAGCAAGAGGTGATATCATATAAATCCTTCTCTGATGACAATTGAAGTCTTAAAAATGTTCTTAGAGATGAATGGTTTATGAACCCTTGTCTTGTAAAAGAAAGCATCATGCAGAGAGACAAGTACTACTTCAGACATGCTTAGTTGTTCAGCCTTTGCCATTTGGACAGTACCAAAATGTCCACAGTTTTCAGATCAGCTGTAGATGAAATCAACTTGTGATTTGTTGTCTCTTAGGAGCCATATTTCTAAGTGGTCCACTAAGGACACTTAGGTGCATAACTTTTATGAGGAAGTTTCAGCATCTGCTAAATTCTCCATCTCCATCACAGGAGAATTTGAAGGAATCCACAACTAAGCCTGAAAAAATCACTGAACAAATTAACCTGAAAATCTGAGAGAGCTATCTGTATGATTTCTTATAACTTTATGCTCATTCCACAATTACTGTATCATACTAATAGCATAAAGTAACAGAGTCATAGAATCATCTTGGTTGGAAAATGCCTTCAAAATCATCAGGTTCAAGCATCAGTCTGACCTACTGAGTCCTGTCACACAGCTATATCCTTTATTGTTGTATCTACACATCCCAAACATCTCCAAGGATGGGGACTCCACCGGGCCAGCAATGAAGAAGAAGCTACAGGTCTACAGACATCCAGCTCCTAAAGGCAAATCACCCAGACCATGATCTGCTTGAAATGGCATTGAGGTGGATAAGACCAACACTTTCTAAAGCATCAGGCTCCTATTAAGTTGTTTTACTCTCAACTTTTTAACAGTTTACCTACAAAATCCAGTCATACTGCATGGAATTGCAGCTTTCCGTTCCAAGTATGTAAAGTGGAATGTTTCTAGTGCAAAAATTGGCAAACTCTTGAAAATGTTTTTCAATGTTCTCTCCCTTGTATGGGCTTCTGTGTGGCTAAAAACAACAGGTTTTTAAGCCTTTTAACAATACATCTAACCTCATGAAGCGTCACAGTTCCAAGGCCCACAGCAAATAGGATGCTTTGGAGCTTACGTGCAGCTAGAAAGCATTCAAATTTTAAACTAGTCATTACATATTAGTAATCGGAAGAGTTTTTCCTGCATTCAATTCCCTATGAGCCCAGCCTGTGCCCCTTTCACTGCACTATGTTTGGCAACAGACAGCAGAATGCTCCCTGCACCAAGGGACATCACAACAGCGAGTCCCTGCGCCTATGGGAAGCACGGCTCCACCATAATGCCCAGCCAGTAGTGAAACGCAATGCGAAGCACTACAGCTCCCAGGAGACACTGAGAGTATATTTTTGGCTAAACTCTTCTGGTTTTCAGCCAAAATACTTTGACAAAAGAACTAAACTACTCTGAAAAACTGACACTCCTCTTAAAAAAGCTGCTTAGTCAAAAGCCTTCCCACTTCAGAACGATTCAAGTTTTGGGCAGCCCAGAAGTTGCCTAAATTGAGCTTTTGAAACCGTAAAATCACTCAAAAGTAATCAGAAAAATAGCCTTCAATATGATGTACAATCTGTAAACTACACTGTGCAATTCCCTGCTGGCTGCAGGACTACGCCATTATTTAAAATGCCATTTTGACTATGACTTTAAGTTAAATATTCTCTCTACTTATCCTGATATGCACATCCCATGACTGAAAAGCAGGGATGTGGCCCTCTGGTTACTGTACTGTACTACTGCTTACTCTCACAGTCCAGCTCATTTAGCCTAACATTTTATATCTTTGCACACTCTTAATTTTCATTAGTGTTCTTTCATGCTTCTACCACCAATTTGATTTGGTTTTAACAGCATTAACTCTTAATTACAGTGGTGTGGTCCTTACTGAATCCACTGTCATCTGCTTCACTTTGGCAATGTCAGTCTTTATTCCCTGCCTTGCAGATGTATTAAAAGTTCACTTTTTAACATGGAAAATAGCCAGCTGCTGGGAAGTAAAACCACAAGGATGGAGAAAAGTACTGAGTATTTCCAAATGTTAAACTGAAATATCAATCACCAGTTATCAGAAATGATAACCACCCCTCAATAAACTGCAGTAAGTTTCAATTAAATGAAAAATTAAAATTTACTGCTTCACTCTTTGTTGCTCAGAGAAAGGAATTTGCTCTTTCAACAGCATTCTTCTATTTTCAGTAGAAACACCGATCAGGAATTCTGTGCTCTAACCCACATGGGTGCTTCTGAACAGAAAGGTCCAACACTAACAGCTTGCTCTGTTGTAGCAGATATTTCCCTTACCTTCTTCTGCTGCATGGCCATTGCCAGTCACGTTTTGCTGTTTACAAGCCAGCCAGCTAACAAACATCCAAACTGTTTTCCTTTATGTGTTTCTAAAGAATGGAAGTATAAAACTCACTTACCTTACGGTTGCTGAGAAAACGGGAACTGCAGAACACTCTGTGCCTGCAGGGACACTGCACAGATGAACCTCATTGCTGCTGTTTACAGAAGTCTGACAGTTTTTAATTTGAAAGAGGTTGTCTTTTGCTTTTCGACAGCTCAACAAATCAGACAACACAGTTGCAAGTGTTATCTGTAAACAGCTTCCTGTTTGAAATAGATCAGCTGTCCTGCAGGACAATAATTAGGAAAGAAGTGTGGGAAAGCTGAAGAGGTCCATGATGTAAGCTTTTTATTTTGGGAATGTACTTTTTTGGGAATGCACTCTTACTCTCCCCTCCTCCTCTCTAGCAGAGAACCCCTTTTTAACCATTTAGATCTATGCAGCTCTAAGCTATCCATGCACACTGTGCTTTTACAGTGCTTTACCTCCTTTACTTAACTTCTAACAACTAATAGTAAAAGCACAAAGCATGCAGCACTGAATATGATCACACTGTGTAGATAATTAACATATTTTCCTTACTGAAACTATTTCTGCAGTTGGGTGTAGCATTCTTGACTTGTCAAGCAAAAAACATGCAACTTTCAGAGCTGACACAACACTCCACAACATTGTTACCCACACTGTTTGTTTTTTCTGAGAATACCTTTTGATATCACTTGGTGTTAGCACAAAAAGGAGAAAAAAAAATTATTCAGAAGCCCTTCATTATAGTTTCTAAACAACTGTACAACTATTTAATCAGATGAACCATCTTATACATTCCCCAAAATAAAAATGAGAACATCAAAAAGATCTTGGATTGTGGAACTAGAGAAAGCTGTGATAGCATCACACGTATGTGTTCGTTGGCCTTCTGATTTGCTCTCAGGGAGGTATAGGCCCTCTCTATTGAGGATTTCATGCTGTGGTGCAGGTTGCAACCCCAATCAATGTACTTTTCCCTCTCTCTCATAGAAGACCCCTACCAGCACTCCTCTCAAAGCCCTGGGGTAAGCAGTCCCACTTCAAGTTCCACCACCTCACAGCTGAGCAATACTGCTGGTGAGGGAACAGTGCTATTGGCAGAGCAATCCCTTGCTCTTCTGGAGGAGAAAATCTGTTCAACCAGCACATCCACCTCCATGGAGACTGTAGCTCAACAGGTAAGCAAGAGCACAAACAAGACAACAGCAGTACAGCAGCTGTCACAGCAGTACAGAGGTAGCAGTGCCTCACATCCAGGAATTGCCTTTGTAAGGACAAAGCCTTTCCTACACCACCCTGTTGTCAGTTTGTGCTGGAACCTGGCTAACTCTCCTCCATCACTATCAGCTTCTGTATTTCACCACAAACGAAACAGTCACAAGATGTCAAGAGCTGATGCTCACTTCCAGATGACATCAATAAAAATGCGATCATGGAACAAACATAACTGCGTAAGCACTGCACAACTCTAACTTGAAAGCAGCTTCATGTGTACAAGCACTGTTAGTTGAGCAGGATCAGAAGGCAATTACCAGGACTGGGCCCTTGCAGCACTCTGCTGGCAGCAGCTTTCTGAGAAACGTTTGATGTAAAGAATGCAGCCAAGTGACTGCAGTCCAAGCCTTTGAAGATCACATTACGATGGCAAAGGCAAAAGCCATTTACATACATATCTACTCTCCCTACATAAACAGGCAAATAACTGAAGCCAGAAACAGAATCCAAGGGAGAAAGAGCCATTTCGGGGAAAGTTAGACAAAGCAGAATTAAAAACTGGGCAAAGTGAAGTGAAGAATAAATGTAAATGCCCAGAGTTGAAAAGTGAAGGCCAAACACTGTAAATGTAATAGAAGTGTGTTCATTAAAAAAGGAGAAAAAAGGTAGATTGTTTCATTTCAACTAGGAGAATAAAAGGGATGCACTCCTCTTACTGCTGGACAACAGCATCCTTCAGCCACAGAAAGGTGACTGGAGGCTGCACAGTCATGCTAGCACCTTGAGGTGGACTACTATGGGCAGACTGGGGTGCTGCTGTTCAGGCTATGCCAGAGCAGCTCAAGTGTTCACTCTCGAGCTTCTGACACCTAGCTCTGTCCCCTTCCACAGAGGCACACCAACAACAGCTATTCAGCCTCAGTAGGTCTCAGCTGTTGGCTACTGAGTGAACATTATTCATTAACAGGCCAGCCTCCAAACTGAAGCAGCTCAAGCACAAGGGGAGGCTCAGACTGGATGTTAGGAAATACTTATCCAAAAGAGTGGTCAGGCACTGGAATGGGCTGCACAGGGAGGTGGTGGAGTCACTGGCCCTGGAGGTACTCAAGGAACATCTAGATGTTGTGTTGAGAAACATGGCTTAGTCAGAACTGTTGGTGATAGGGGTCTGTTGGACTGGATGATCCTGTAGGTCTTTTCCAATCTCACTGATTCTATGATCCTAAGAGTTGGTTCACCAGTCCTCCAGCTGGCATTACTGGTGGAGGGGCAGCCCTCAGAGGCTTGTGTGTACAAGAAATGCATGCAACCTAGATGAGACAGCTTAGTCCACAACTTGACATTCACTCAGCCTTCAAACTCAGGTTATACACTATGCTGACAAAGCTAGAGAATATTTGGACTGAAACAGTTCAAAAAAAAAAAAAAACTTTTTTTTTTTCTTGAAACAACAGGGAAAAATGCATTTATACATTCTCTAAGCCTTCAGGCAGATTCTTCTGCTCTCTCCACAGAGAATTTGCATTATCCCTGTCTGTAAGAGGATTAAATATAATATTCATCTAAAAAACACAGTATCCATTTTAAAATCTTGTTTTGGAAAGACAAAGGCCTAGAATTCTCTCGTCAGTCTGGTAGAACAACCAATAGTGTCAAAGAGTCACAGAATGGCTAAGAACAGAGGGGATGTCTAGAAGTGTTCTTGTTCAACCCCTGCTCAAATAAGACAAGTGACATTCTAGTCCAGTTTCAAGGGATGAAATTTGCCAATAGCCGTACTCTTCAGTAAGTCGAAAATTCAAACTCAATCACTGGAGATCAGCACATTACAAGTTGTGTCACAAATGCTGTTCCACTTCTTGAAAATAAAAGTAGCTTAGCTAACCAGCCCCTGGTAAGACTCCCACAGCAAACTCTGGCAGGAAAACACAGTAGATCCACTTCTCTACAGTACAAACCTGCAGAGTGCTGAGTGCACTCCCTCCTTTGTTCCTTACAACTAAGTGAAGTTTCTCTTCTCCTTTGTCTAACAATCATTTAGCCAAGAAAATATGAGACAATTTTATTACATGTAAGGATGGGGAAAAAAGTCTGTAGTGCTGCCCCTTGTGAAGAAGTCCATAAATATCTCATTCCACTAATAGAGCCACAGAGGGTGGACACCATCACTCTATCGTGGTGAAGAGAGAGAGAAGAGAAACCACCCTTACCATTTTTTTCTGTACAGCACATCAGATGGGGTCAGAAAGATCAGCACAAAAGTAGCAATGCAGGTTTTGTTTTTGACACAGCAGTGTAAAATCTAGCTTTCTGAGTTGCATTCACTGCAGGAGTTGCAAAACTGCATTTTCTATTATTTCCCCATCTCATCTTGAAATAATCTCTCAGATGCCTCGCTCCTGTCTTCTGTCAGTTCAGGGGATCAACATCTGAACCAGAAATGTAAGCCAACACAAGTTCACGATCACCCGAGGAACCTGAACAGCCCTTAAGTCTATGGGTCCCAATGAGATGCATCTCAGAGCCCCAAGGGAACTAGCTGATGCAGTGGCCAAGCCACTCTTGATGATATTTGAAAGGTTATGGCAGCCAGGTGAAGTCCCCGGTGACAGAAAAATAGGTAATATTGTACCCAATTTTAAGAATGGTAGAAAGGATGACCCAGGGAACTACCTGTCAGCCTCATCTGTGTCTGGAACGACGATGGAAGATCCTCCTGGAAGTTATGCTAATGCACATGGACAGGTGATCAGACAACAGCAGGGCCCCACCAAGGACCAAGTTCTCCATGACCAAGCTAACGGCCTTCCACAACAGCATAACAGCAATGGACTTGATGAGTGGACTGTTTGATGGATGAGGAACTAATTGCAACACTGCATTCAGAGCATGGTACCTCAACGTTCAGATGGAGTTAAGGGACAAGTGATGTCCCCCAGGGATCAGTACTTGGACAGATGCTTTATTATCTTCATCAACTACATCAGCAGTGGAATCGAGGACACTCTCGGCAAGTCTGCAGATGACATCAAGCTATATGGTGTGGTCAACATGCCTGAGGTACAGGATGCCATCCAGAGACCCAGATGGGCTCAAGCAGTGGACCTAGGAGAACCTCACGATATTCAACAAATCCATGTGCAAAGGTCTCACACCTGGGTCATGCCAACCCCCACCATCAGCACAAGCTAGGGATGAAAGGATTGAGCACAGCCGAAAAAGGACCTGGGGGTACTGGTGGATGGCAAGCTGGACATGAGCCAGCAACATGCCCTCACAGACCAGAAAGCCAACCATATCCTGGGCTGCATCCAAAAAAGCGTGGTCAGTGGGTTGATAGATTTCACCTTGCCCCTCTGGGCTAGAGACCTCACCTAGAGTACTGTGCCCAGATGTGGGATCCTCAGTACAGGAGAAACATGGATCTGTTGGAGAGCATCCAGAGGAGGGTCACGAAAGTGATCCAAGGGATGGAACACCTCTCTAATGAGTACAGGCTGGTTTTTTACAATAAGGTTCTTTGAGAGGTAGTGGATGTCCCATCCCAAGATCAGGCTGGACAGGGCTCTGAGCATCAGCATTTAGCTGTAATACCCCTGCTCACTGCGTGGGGATTGGATCAGGCGGCCTTTAAAGGTCTCTTTCAACTCAATTTTATGATTCTACATCAGCGCAAAAATCCAAGCTGGTAACATGGCCTGTGAGCTATTAACTATGTAACAACACCTGGTAGTAGCAATACTTTGGTAAGCTTGCGAATGATTTTCCTGAAAAAACAGAATGAAGGAACAGCAGTACTGATGGGTAGACGCTGCCGCATCTACACTCGCTATCTCTAACAGAGCCAAAAACTTTCTCCTTTTAATTACATGAAAAAAAGATCAAGCGCATGCAACTTTCTGTAGGGAATTCCACTCACACTGAACTACGTTTTTCACATACACACTCAGGCCAGAAACAAGCAGCACAGTAAAACCACTTACTTACAAAAGGATCAATGATTTGCACTGATCAATGCTGCAGTCAAGCTTGTATAGTGGAGAGACTCAACACTCCCCCAGTCCAGCCATAATGCTTCCTCTTCTGCGACTGTACGACTATCCATAATCAAAAGTTTTCTGGCTTTTTTTCCCCCCCTATCATTCTGATACAGCTAAAGAAATCTAGAAGGTCCATACCACAGAAGAACAAAGACAGTCTAGATGGGCTTTGTTTTGGTACTGCTCTGACTTTCAGATATAACTCAGATTGCTTAGAAGTTTTAGGAAACGTGAAGGCACAGGAAGAAGATTCCTGAAATCCATAATACAAGAGCAACAGCATTTCTTTTAACACTGAAGGCTGAGAGAGCTGGGGTTATTCAGCCTGGAGAAGAGAAGGCACCAAGGTGACCTGAGAGTGGCCTTTCGGTATCAAAAGGGCTGTGAGAAAGAAGGGGACGGACTCTATCAGGGTCTGCTGAGGCAGGACAAGGGGAAATTTTTTCAAATTAAGGAATGGAGATTTAGAATGGATATAAGGAACAAGATATTTTTTTTTTCTTTTACAAGGGCAGTGAGGTACTGGAACAGGTTGCCCAGAGCAATGGTGAGCGTTCCCATGTCTAGAGAAACCTAAGGTCAGGCTGGATGGGGCTCTGAGCTGTAGGTGTCCCTGTTCACTGCAAGGCAGTTGGACTAGATAACCTTTAAGAGTCCTTTCCATCTCAAACAATTCTGTAATTCTAGAAGTAAGAATGGTAGTATTAAAACTCACCAGATACTCCTACATTCAAGAGGGGTTTACGAGACATGTCATCATGCATCAGCGTAACACATCAACAGAAGACAAGTCAAGCCCTTCAAGCATATTGTCCCAAACTAGACCAGTAACGCCATCTATATACCCATTCCAACAGACATCAATCAGGAGCAACCTTCCTTACAAATATTTGAAGACATCTGTGAAATTCATATGTAATTTCTTCATAACAGGTTCAAGTCTAAAGAGCACCTAACAGCACAATGTCTTTGTTTCTTATTTTGCTTGTCTGGGCTACTCTAGGCAAGAATCTGCTTTTCTATACCTTTTAGTATGCACTCTGTCTCTCCACACTAACATTGTCCACATACAATTGCTGCAAAGGCCTTCCTACAGAATGCCTCATCATTTTTTCACAGAGACCAATAATAAACTCCTGAGGAATCATGCTGTCAAGAGTTCAAATGTGACAGCACATGAAAGGTACAGGAAAGTCTAACATCATCTCATTTGGAGGCTCCTTTAGGTTAAGGTAACATTTGACACCAGTATTCCATCAGCCTCATTAGCACTTGACCAGATGGCATCAACTGACTTTCCAGATTGCAGGCATTCATTTGATGCACTTGTCAAGGGAGAAAGGGAGTTGTCTGACTGTATCACTGACACTAAGACACAAGGGAGTCCATGAATTAAGGTAAACTAGGACAAAAGTCTTTTGCTGAGCATGCAGCCAGGTATTTTTATGCTACAAAAATTCACCTTTACTTGTAGCTTAGTTTATGTAAAAAACAGAGTTCTACACGTTATCATTTCAAAGAATTAGCTTATAAGACCATCACGGGCCTGCATTTCATGTATTTCAAAGGGTTTACAATGACAGCCAAGAAAACAATTCACAGCCAGCTGGCAATGCCTGCAAACATTGCAATCTTCATGTTCAGTTTACCTGATTTCCCCCCAAGTCCCCCAGAGTTTCAAAATTAGAAGTGCTACTGACATTTTTATTACTAAGAGAGCAAGTGTGTTTCACCATGGAAAAAGAAATACTGCCTACTGAAGACTGCTGTCTGAGCATCACCTCTATTTGCAGATGTTACACAGCCCCAGTAGGCTCACCAACTTCTACCTAAATGTAGGTAACATCTGCTAAGTCTCCATAGTGTCCCTTAACTGCTTCTTCCAACCCTCGCTAGCAAGTAACTATTTGCACAGGCTATCATCTCTGACTGTTGTAGGACAAAGTTTAGTAACATGTCTGACTATGTGTTACCAACTTGATTAAAGCCCATTTTACTGATGAAAATCTGAATTCTGTCACACCTTTTGCTTTTGAGATCTTCTGGAATTACTCCATCCAAACGGGCAGAATTCAGAATATACTCCAGAGAAATAAGGGAAGAGAAAAAGGCCTTAAAATAAGCAGATTTCTTCAAAGATACAGCCTTTTTTGTGTAAAGTCAAGCCTTCTCAGTAAGTAGCTCAAAACCAGCTGCTAATTACAACAGGGCACGTGTATTTTCTTTATTCTCTTTGTATTTAGAAGTCTCTTCCAGCCCACCTACTACTACCTGCCCAGTGCTACTGAATAGAAACTATGGCACAACTTAAATAGCTTCACTCTTGAAGAGAGCTATAAAATAGGAAGCCAACAAAACCACAGCAAATGAGAAAAGGAAGTGAAGGTACAAAGACATAGTAAGCAGCTCTTGCCTTCAATTTGCTCTACAGTGGAAAGATGCAAGCTACTAGGAGCTCCTGGTACATGGTCCGTTACCTATTTCTCTCTCCATCTATTAGGCCATCTCCATAATCAGGTGCCTTTTACTGTATCATCTACTTCCTCCTAAGCAGCAGAATAATCAGTTCAGCAGGTTAAGTACTAAATTAATATAAATTGCTCAGAACATTTACACACAAGTCCAAAGAGTCGTTCCACCAAGTTGGAAAAAAATGGTGCTGCAGGTGTTTCCAGACATAGGTACAGATGTCAAATATGTAGGGCTTTTAGAGCACTGTCACAGCTGCTTAATCAGCTAGTCCTTCCCCACCTCTCCCCACATGGTCAAGGATATATGGATTTATGGTAGAGCACCACACAGATACCATTCCAGGAATCATTTCTTCACTCTGGCCTACCTATCCCTGCCTTGAGTGATTAGTGACAGCCTGGCTAACTAAGTTACTTCAGTACTAATAAACATACTTGCTAATACGTGGAAACAAAATTCAACAACTTCTGAAAACAAGATCAACTACTATAAAACTGTACTTTCCATCCAGCAAGGTGGTCAGTCACTCAGAAATGAAAAAGTCTTCCCATTTTATTACTTTGGGAAAAGGAAGCCTCAAGGATGGCTTTTAGATAAGAGTCAGTAATATAGTTCTGCCACTTAAAGAGCATGGAAATTACCTCAAATTCAGTTTGTCTTCCCAAGCAATTCCCAAAATATCAGACCCCTTTTTCAGTTATGTCATTGCTTTATGTTTCAAAGGTCAACACCTGCTATGTAGAATGCTACTACTCCTACTAGTATCAGCAGTGTATGAATCTCCAGCTGACATTCTTAATGTGCAGAACTCAGGAACACAATTACTCTAAGGTAGGTCTCCATGTTCCCTCTAAAAAAGCAAGTACTGACATTTTTCATTATGTCTTTCTAAGCTGATTCTTTGTGCACACTAGACTCTTTCCTCCACGGTTGTGTTTTGACAGCATCAAGAATAACCTAAGGCAGCCATGGGAAAACACCAGCAATGTAGTACTGTGGTACACAAACATCTCTCATTCTGAAAGTAGGTAAGTCCCATGAGCCAGATAATTCCCACCTAGGTTCATGGAACTAGAACTTTAAATGAGATTACTCTGTTATATGAACAGTTGTTTATTCAGCCATCATTTGTACTTTACAGCTGGAATTCTGGAAACTCAAACACCACATCTTTGCCTGTGAGCTTCTTGTAGACACCAGAAAATGTTTCCACCTGTGAAGACAGACAATCTTGTTTATATATGCTGTACAGAAAGGTGAAATCAATGTTAACAGTTTAGATACTACATCTTTTCCCCACTGTATCATCAGTATGAACTGAATTCACAGGCTGATTATTTTCTTCCAGATGAAAGTAAATGAGCATTTACATTTCTCTAGAAAATATTTACAATCTCCTTGATTTGGAAGCAAAGGAGATCCATACAGTGAAGTTCCCCTAAATGTGCCCCCACAAAAACAAATAAAAATTAAAAAAGCAAAGTGACTGGGGGCTGCAGGTTGAACAAAGCAGATACGTTGAAGATCAAAACTGAGCTCTCCACTAACAAATCCCCCCCCACGATGAAACCAATATAGCTACATTACAGTCAGGTTTTGGCAAGCTGAGCTAGACCTCTAGTTCAAAACTGCCTTGCCAAATCTTCATCATCTTATTCCAAAGCCAAACAAGAACATCTCTGCTGCCACTAGCCCTAAAGCAGTCTTTTGCTGTATTACTTAATAAAGTTGCCAAATCAGAATGCCACCCCATCCTGCATAGTAATGTAAATTTGTTTACCTTGTGTTCAACATTATTCTGTTGTGCTTTGTCCAAATGGACTTTTATGAGTCTGCTGCCATCCAGTTTTACGCGGATCCTCTTGCCCACAATTTCACTTGGGAAGACCAGATCTTCAAGAATGGCATCGTGCACCGCAGTAAGCGTACGGCTGAAATGCCACATTTGCATCATTAAAAGTGTGTCCTTTGGCCACATTTTCTAGTCTGCTAAATTTCCTAGTCAGCCAAGGCTTCAACCTTCCCTGCCACAACTCTGCCGAAAATTCAGTGAAGTGCCTTTTTTGTTTGTTTGGTAAATATTGCAATGGTAATAGTTCCATCCCTTCATAGGCCACAGAAAAAAATAAAAGCTAAACTTCTGCAAACTGTGTGTACCTTAACAATGAGGAAGAAAATAAGTAGCCAAGTTCCTGACCCATGAGACCGTACGTTGCTCTGCCAAACAATTACTAAGTACTCTAACTCTACACTTTTAAGAAATATTTTACATACATCAAAGCTAGGTTGCCCCATCTACAATTTTGCCAGACATTCACCAGAAGCATTTAAGTGTGCAAGTATATGAACTACACAAAACACACTCACTGGAGACCCAGCTTTGAAAACACTGCTTCCCACATCTTCCTAAACCCAAGCACAGCGTATTACAGGAAAAGTGTGGTCGGTAAGTTTAGTCCTTGTTTAGAAAGTATAGACTACACTCATGCTCTTGCTCTGTTTGAAAGTGAGTCAAAATTAGAAAAATGAAATCAGATCATTTTGTTTGTGAGTAGATGACTTAATAAAATTTCAAGATTTCCAATCCGCAGCTTTAAGGCAGTATCACTAATGACAAAGACCTATGGCTACAGCTGCATTTAAAACTTGCAAGAATTAGCATAGAAAGAAGATATATACCCATCAAATTTCTGTAATTTGTAATTATTTTCTGTAATACACATATCATAGTTTTACCATCCTATTAATCTGACCTAGCATCAGGCTATGAGAGGGACAGCAGTATGCCGATTGGGTACACAGATACAACTGCTCTAGCCACCCTGCAACACAAGTTATAACATAAGAGAGGCAAAGTCTTCCCAAGGCAGGACTCTAGGTAGGTAAATTAATATGAAATTGCACCTTTAAAATCTTTGCCTGAAAATTTCAAAACACACTTTAGGTGGGACGCAAGCATAATACTGAGATTGAAAGAAGTTACAGGACCATGCTACCTCATCATAAAGAGAACAAGCTTTCAAGACATGGGCAACATGATAACAAGATACAGAACAGCACAAATGAGGCACTGGCACACTAGCACTGTGTATGAGCAAGAGGGATGCCATTTAACACAAATGACTATACTACTGCTGTTGAACTTACACCCAGGGAGAACTACCTATACCCTGCTTCAGCCACTTCCCCACTCACTGCATCTCTTCAGCACGTCAGCCCTGCTTTTTGTACAGTCCACCATGCGATGCGACTCTTCATACACTTTAAAAATGATAATAAAAATTCTTGTCAGCACACTGTGCTAACAGAGACAGCTGCACAGGTCACTGAAGTCACTATTCTGAGGTTACTACTGCTAGCTACAAACTAGCTAGAGCTCTATTGAGAAATACAGATTAGGTTTTTTCCTAAGAAATGCAATACACTTCCTAAAGACTGGCTACTTACTGCACCCTTCAGCAGTGAAGTGGTAAACACTACTTCAACACTGTTAAGAGAAAGGATAAGACTGCCCAACCATTTAAGTGATTTCTCAAAAAATAAAAATAACAAAAAAAAAATCACCCACGTGTTACTTGAATGAGCTACCAAGTTCTGAATGAAACATTCTGCATTCATCTAATTTACTTACCTCCTGGGACGTTTCTGCTTGTTTTTTGTGCGGCTTTTTCTTGTCGGCTTGGGCAGAATCCTTCTCTGATATTAAAACAAAAAAAGAACTTAATAGAACGTAGCAGTTACAATATTATGCTCAGTTTTTTTTTTCTTTTTTAAATCAACAAAATAAATGGAGACTTAAGTATGCCCGAAGCTATACCAGTATTAGAATTTGCTATTACTTGCTGAAATACTGGTGTTGCTTTATTTCTCATCAATACATGAGAAATTATTTTAGTGCTCTGAAGTCAAAGATTCATATTTCATCATCCCCCACCTCCTATGCATACAGAAACAGTAGTTTATTACAAGACATTAGTAATCTAGACATATTGCAGCCTATTCTAGGGAACTTGCTTTAGCTGGGAGATTGGACTAGATGATTTCTAGAAGTCTCTTCCAGCCACTATGATTCTGTGATTCTATTTTTTAGGCATGGAACAGAAACGGAGGTTTCTCCAGGACCAAGGTTACTCCTCCTGCTTCAAAATAACGCTATCTAAATCTCACATAAAGGTACAGGACATCTCAGACAGAAGCACTAGTATGAATTATGAGATATATTACACAGTCCCCTGATTTAAAAGTATTCTGATCCAAAAGCAGCACCTGCAAATATTTATAACAGTTTAGATTAGAAAAATTTACTTTCTACCTCCCTATCTTCAGAAGTAGAGATTTTAAAATAGAGTTTTAGATGCAGTTTAAGCCATACACAGTATTTTCCACCAACACATTGCAGCTTCTCCATGGCTGTATTCATGGACTGTCACTACAACAGATACTGTTGTGCCACATTCAAGAACATTTCATCTTCAGCAAAACTGCACACATAGCCTTTTAAAATATGGTTTGCTATGATGATAGCAAGCCAGAAGCACTACACCAGTAAAAAAAAAAGTCTTCTTGCAAACAAAGATTCAGTGTAAGGTAATATGGCTGTCTTAAAACTACATTACAAAGAATTTTTGCTGAAGTGGTGCAGCCTAAATAGGTTAATTGTCCACACCGCAGACAGATCTCTAAGAGTCTGTTTTCCCCTTAGTACTCCCCACAGATCCATCCATCACTTTCTGTGGCATAGCTTCTTCCATAAATCCAGAACTGTGGTTAAGACACTTAATTCAGACCTTCTCTTTCTCTCCCATTAACCTGAATGTTAAGTGCTTAGCTTACATAAATATAGTAAGACTATTCTTAGCATTAGCTGTTTTCAAACTTTGCTTCTCAAACTTCTAAAGGAGTGAAAGAGTCCAGAGCAAGAAAGTTTGATCACATTTCTCAAAAAAATAAAAAAATAAAAAAAATCCTCACATTTCACAAAAAAAAAAAAAGCTTATATAGCCTTGGCTGTTAGCAGTAATCATTTCAGTTTACATTCACAGAGGGAATGCATTACATTTCCTGCTGGTACAAAAGATACACATTGTATTGCTGTTATCCTGAATGGACAAAACAAGCATAGTAGTGAAATGCTAGAAGAGATTATCCAAAGAACGTGGGATCTAAGTCCTCAGATGTTTTCAAGACAGTTAGACAAAACCATGGCTAACCTGATGTAACAATGGTAACAGTCCTGCTCCATGCAGGAGATGGACTACATGACCTCCCAGAATCCCTTCAAATCAATACTTCCATGGCTTCCAAGAATTTTACCTGAGCAATGAACACCACATGCTTTCCACTGAATTTCTTCTCCAGCTCTCGAACTAGCCGCACCTGAATTTTCTGGAAAGATTTCAGCTGAGGAACTGGTACGAAGATAATGATGGCTTTCCTGCCACCTCCTACTTCAATTTCCTGAAACAGAAGTACAAATGAAACATTATCTAGAGATTGAAAACAAAAAAAACATTCCCTTCAATCACAAATACTCTGAACACAGACATCTGATAAACTTGCTTATAGCTTCCTAAGAACAGAGCATCAGGAGGTACCTATTTGAATGCATTTAAAAGCAAGGATTAAACATAAAAACATCTGTCACTGCACTTGCTTTGCAGTAATGCATATACTTACAAGATGAGACTCATGAGTGAGAATCCTAACTATACTGAATGCTTACCATCACATCCAAAACATGACCCACATGCTGATACCAAGTTTCAAGATTTGCTTCTAACTTAAAGACTACAAGAATAACTCTTGGTTTTTGAGTAACTACTTCATGGCAGTCACCTTCTATTCACTATCTGCCAAGGTCTGCATCACTGCTGAAAACACTTCCCTCACCTCCAATAAACAGGTTTACATCATACCTACGCAGATGATTATTCTAGTATTTTTTCTTCAGCAGTTGTCCAAAAGGTAAGGAAATTGTAAAAGTTTACAAGTCACTTCTCCCATGACCATAACCACAGGGTCATGCTCATTCTCCAATAGAGAAGGAAGCTGAGCTGTGTTTCACCAGCTATGCTCCCACATAAGCTAACTCAGATGCCCAGAAAGTGTCTCCATAAGTAAGATCAAGTAGCTAAAATAAGCTCAGTAAAATAAGACGTTTTAAAAAACCTTGTTGCAGACAGTACACACCACTGTACTTCAGCAGCAGAACAGCTCTTTTGAAAGGTCCCTTCAATGCAGTGAACTCATGTACCAAGCTGACCCTGCATTCCCATACCCTAACTCTTGTGATCATTCTGCTTTTCTGCTGCTGTACATGTCAGCGGGCTTAGGCAAGAACCAAAAAGCGGCCTGCCTAAGTGTGGCTACAGCAATCACCTTCAGATGCCCCAATGAGTCTCCCTGCCTGACAAAGTCTAACAAATTTTCTTCCTACTCTCAGGATTCAGTTGCCTCTATAACCTTAAACAAGACCAACCTACATCATCAAGACAGTCTACTACACTGATCCACCTCTGATCTATTGTTTGTTGTCTAAACCAGCATTTACTACGAGATAACTTTACTACAATTATTACAGCTGATGCTCCTGTCCAACATAAGATATGATCTGCTGAACAGATATCCACACAAATAAGCCAGTTTCAGATCTCAAGTCCAGACTGCAGAGATAGAACATAAAACTACGGATTCTAAACATGCTTAAAACACCAAACTGTCATTCAAGTTCTAGTGACTATTCAAACCAACTCTTAAAAAAGAAGCTATTACAAGATCCTATGTGTTAATAGCAAATATCAGAAGATATACTAGAACAGCACATAGTAGAACAACCACAGGCCACATACAACAAAAAGCACCATTCAGCAAGGGTGATAACATCTGCAAAAATTAACAACACGGAGAAAGCCACTGAACAATTCTTTGTCAAGAACACCTGGCCTACCTTAGCTGCTGTGATGTTCAACTCCCGCAGCTGAGCCTTTAAGTCAGAGTTCATCTCCAACTCCAGGAGAGCCTAGGAAAAACAAAGTTGCAGAAGAATCAATTCAGTTCAATTCATAAAACAATCACTGAGAAGAAAGTGTGTCCACAGTGACCTTCCTGTAAAGGAACTACATATTTTTTTAAACCAAAGGTTTTGCTCCCTATAAGGCCACGCTGACAGATGGAAACAAATTCAAGAGGTGGAAAACATGATGTAGGGGATGGCAACCCCACCCGTGGCAGGGGATTGGAGCTGGATAGGCTTAAAGGTCCCTTTCAAGCCAAGCCACTCTACAATATCCTGTCATTCCAGGAACACAAGGCTGACTATCAGACAGGGTAGTAAGAGAAGAAATGTATTTACACAGCTCAGCCTTAAAGCTTAAGCTTTAGAGAGCAGTCAAAACACCGACCTGACAACCTGCACTGGGTTACTGAGAAGAGAAGGAAAGCACACATACCTGGGATATACCAGACTCGAACTCATCTGGCTTTTCACCATTAGGCTTCACAATCTTTGCACTTGAGCTGAACATGGCCTTTCTGCAATGCAAAAGAACGTCTCACTTCCAATTGGGAACGTGTCCTCTGCTACAAGTATAGCAATACACTGGATTTCAGCCAAATGCTTTAAAGCGAAACCAAGAAGAACCTCATCGGCCGCGCAAATTCCCACACAGCACTTCAGGGTAAGCTGACAGCTGCGAGGACAAACCGGACGGGTAACGAGGGGCCGGCCCAGCGCGGCACCCCACGCGTGCTCCACGCTCCAGCAGGGTCCCAGCAGAGGGCCGGCCGCTCACGGAGCCCACGTGCGGCCGAACAAGGCGTCCTTCCCGACACCGAAGCTCCGCACCTCAGCCCCGGCCCCTAGCTCCAGCCCCGCGGCCTCCTCCAGGGCGCGACCAGGAGAGGGAGGAGGAGAACCCCGCCAGTTCCCTCTCCCCAGATCCGGGCGTCCCGCGACCATCGGACTTCGGGCAGGCGGTAATCGGAGACATCCCGCTCCAACGGGGCCGCGGGACGCGCTCCTCGGCAGCCGGCGCCGTATTACCGCGGCCGCGGAGCAAAAACAAGCGCCGGCACCCAGGCCCGGGCGAGGCCCGAGCACCTACCTCGCTCAGCGCCGGCCTGGGAAGAGGGAGAACTCTCGCGAGAGCACCTCAGATCGCGGCCCGGGAACGCGCTCGCCCCGCCCGCTGCGCGGTGAAGCCGAAGCCGGAAGTAGGGCAGAGCGAGTCGTTCCGTGCGTTGTAGGTTCTGGGCGGTTTCCGGCAGCGTGACGCCGCAGAGGGCTCTCGAAGTACTGGCGCGGCGCCTCTGGGTGAGCTCATCGCCAGCTGCTGGACAGCGAGGAGGGGAAGGAGCCGCGGTACCGCGCGTGCGCATTGTCGGGGGCAGCGAAAGAGCCGGCGTGTCGTTCCCGCCTTTCTCGTAGCGGTTCTCCTTGTGAAAGTAGGGGAAGAAGAGGGAAGGGTAGCTTCTTCCACTCTGTCTTTCCCCGTTCACCCACGGTGTTCAGCCCTCAGCCGAGGGAGGATTTCCCTATTGGGGGCAGTCTGTAAGTTAGGAATGACGCATGAGTTGTCTGCTCTGTTCAGGTGCTGGCTTAGGATGTAAGAGGCTGTGTATTCTCACATCACTGGAAGCACTTTATATAACTTCTATATGTCATATTAACGCAAAGACAGCACTACCACATTTCAGGGGCAGGTTGCTAAAAACAGAACCACAGAGTACCCCAAGTTCAAAGGAACCCACAAGCATCACTGAGTCCACCTCCTGGCTCCACACAGGGCTACCAAAAATTCTAACCCTGTGTCTGAGAACGTTGTCCCTAAAGGCTCCTTGAACAGACTCAGGTCCTGCCCTGGGCAGCCTGTTCTATGCTCACCACCCTTTGATGAAGAACCTTTCCCTAACACCCCAGCCTCACCTTCCCATGGTATTAATTGACTTTAACTGAAACTGAGCTTTGAGCACGCTAATTTTCTCCCCGCAACAGCAAACAGCATCTTTGTAGTCCTCCCATGTCACCTGACTTTGCTTCCTGTGGGCATACACAGTATTTCCCCACCTAAGCTCTAGAACAACATCCCTGCCTCGCCAAGCCAGGCTTCTGGCCCACCTGCATGAGTTCTTACATTCTGACATCTGCCTGTTCCCTTGCTCTTAAAAGGTAGTACTTTAAAAATATCCAGCACTCATGAACCCCAATGCCTTCAAAAGCAGTTTCCCCAGGGACCTTGCTAACTAGTTCCCTTAGCAGCCTGAAGTCTGTTCTTCCCAAATGCCAGGTTGAAGTTGTGACAGTTTTCCACCCATCACCATAGTTTTTAGTCTAGACGACTTTATGGTCACTATGGCCATGAAATAAAGCCATCATCACCACTTCATTCATGAGATCTTCTTTGTTTACCAGCAATAAATCTGGAAGTGCACCTTCCCTAGTTGGCTACCTTGAAACTAGATAATCTTTGAGGACCTTTTCAACCCAGGCCATTCTATGATTCTATGATTCCAAGAACAAGAGGACAGGATCTTATGACTCTATCAAAAAAAAAAAAAAAATGATTGAATATATTAAAGAAGAAACAGAGACAGGAGCCAAAATTGGTCAAGGTCATAGCAAGCTCTAAAATGAGAAGCAAAACTGAATATACTACTAGTTCACTTTAGTGAAAGAGGCTCATGTAATCATGCCAAATTTTCAATGCTCATTGGTAGACTGTTTCTCTAAGAGTCCCTAAAGATGTGATGCTGGGAGATTACTACTTTTCAGCTGCATTTATGTACTTCTACATGAAAGCACAAGTGGGTTCTTTTTCTGCAAGATCTCAGTTCAGAAATGTAATAAAAGCAATACCTCAATTTCTTACTTATTTAATGAAAGTAATGATGTGGCATATAACTTATACTTGTAAGGTGTACTGGATGAATTGATTACTCATCATCTACCTATCTAAAAGCTTAGTTTAAAATAGAAGATGCTTCCTTGATTCAGATCACATCAAATTTGCTTAAAAAGCTTCTGTAGGGAAACATTTTCATTTTTATTTAAGTATGTATGTATATTTTAAGCCAAAATATTTATCAAATTTCATTAAAATGTTTAATTAACATATACATTTCATGCATTAAGTTGGGACTAGTTAACTACTATTTACAGTGAGTTTCAGTAAAAATGTCATACAGACATGCTCTTACTCAAGTGATGTGTGTATTTTTGTATACATGCATTTATTCTTTTCTTTTTTTCTGCAGACTGTTATAAATACAAAAGTGGCTGCCAACAAAATATGCTAATAAATGAATAAATCAAACAAATGTTGCTTGACTTATCTAGTGATAGGCAGCACTGCAAAAATGCCAGCTGCCACATGAGGAAAGAGATCCAGCTGTCCTATTGCCACAATGCAACAACAGTGAAAATCAGCAACAGAGTTAAAGGTAGAACTGGCTGATCATGTGTAGCTTCAGTTTTACCAAATGGGAGAAAAAGCAGTAAAGATCATTTGTACAGTTATAAGAGGACTTAAAAGTTATTTATTTTTGATTGACTCTGAACTCTGTACATTGGTTATGACAGCAGAAGAGCCACTGGGCAGTCCTTGCCCGTAAACTGGATGCATGAATCTATCTGTTCAACTGAATGAGTGTAATAGAAGGTCTTTTCTTTCCCTGTCATTTACTGCTGGCTGCTCTTTCATTATGTCCTGCCCAAAGAAGGCTACAAGTTATACAAATATGTAAACCTGTAAGTAATAAGAAATCCATCTGCTATAAAAAGGTATAATATAAAAAATAGGTAAAACAAAAAAAAAGTGAATCAAGAGCAATAAAACAAAAATATCACAGGAAGTTGTGAAAAACCTGGAAGTCTCAGTGAAAAACTTTCAGAAATAATTCATGGAAATAATCTTGATCTGAGAAAGTCAGAAGTAAGCATTCTGTAAGTAAGAATAACATGAAGCCTCATGACTTTTTGTTGGAAGGAGCAAGAAAAATGCAGTAAATGTATTTTGATACCACCCTGACCAGTCTGTTTTTGTGTTCCCACAAGGTCTGTCACATGCATCAGATCTTCTCACAGTGCATGACACTGCTTGACACGAAGACACGAGCCAGCAGGTTGTGGCTGATCACAATGTGTAAATGGTGCTGTGCAGCTGCAGGCAGCTCTGCTTCTGTAGAAGTCTCAACGAAGGGGATATGTGCAGCTTCAAGTTCTTTTTTCTGTGACATCATATTCCCTCTGTGCAGTGAGCCATCACATTTCAAGTCAAGCTGGCCAGCACAAAAGGTCATGGAGTTGGACAGAGAGGATGGGACATCTCTTCCCTGCTGACATACAGGGGATTTTTCAAAGCAGCTGAGTCCAACACATTGTGCTGTCAAGGGGTGCACACTGGTGCTACAATCAGCGGGTTAGCTTTTCTGCTTAGACAAAGCAGTTCTCGTTATTTCTGAGGCCATCTCTGTATGCAGTTCAGATGGAATGTGGGCCCTTCATTTAAACAGGAGGATGTGCTTAGAGAACTAATTTAATGACCTGCAGCTCTTTTAAGTACCAAATACCAGGGCTGCTCCGAAAGTAATACCTCCTATTTTATTGTGTTGGCCCATGCCACAGAAGCAGATGGTGGTGCGACAGTGGAGGCTGAACCTTCCTGACAATTCCTTCTGCCCATTTTGTTGTGGTGTGACAGATGGCAGCAGAGGGGCACTCTGACAAAATGGCATCTGAGGTGGCTGCAGAATTGAATTCCTCCGTGTGGAAAAAGTTGCAACCACCGACACTCATTGATGCTTGCTGAACACACATGGAGACCAGATGTTGTATATGAGCACAGTGAGGCAGAGGGTGGTGCATTTCAGCAGTGGTGACAGTGACCTGAAAGACAAGCCACACTCTGGACAGCCATGCAGATTTCTACAGTCATAGCATTCAGGTTTTGTTCATTGCCGGTGAAAATGCACGGTTAGTGGTGGTGACTATGTTGAAAGTGTTTTGTAGATGAGAGTTTATCAAGTAGTGTTATTTTCTCTTTGTATCTGTTGTAATTTCCATGGAAGTAAATAGGAGGCATTACTTTTGGAGTGACCTGCGTATTTGGAAGTATGCTCCATCTTTTAGTAATGATCCTTCCCCAAGTGCTTTTCAAGATAAGAAGGGTAAACGAGGATTTTGCAACAACTTTGAGGGTATATTCATTCCTGAGTGGTTCTCCATTAATTTTAATGGCTTGTTAAGGATGAAGGGTCTACTGTAGCTCATCGCAGGACCAAGATCATTGGCAAGGAAGCACCAGTGAGCTTTTATTGTGTTTTTGTTGTTGTTGTTGGTTTTTGTTTTCTAGCTGAGGCTCTGATCCTCAGCATGGGGTTTTACATATAAGCAGAGCATGCTACTAAGCTCTTATTTTTGGAGGAAGGGGACAATGCAGAGATTTATTCTGTCAGAAAGGTGGTGTGTTTTTCTCAAACTAAGTAGGTAATAACATCTTAAATGTTGCAACTACTTTCCAAGCGGACGCTTGTGTTATCACAGAATCACAGACTAGCAGAGGATGGCAGGGAGTCTCCTTCTCTGGAGATGTTCAAGGCCCATCGGGACACCTACCTGTGCAACCTGGGCTAGGGAGCTGCTTTGGCCGGGGGGGTTGGACTCGATGATCTCTAGAGGTCCCTTTCAAGCCCTACAATTCTGTGATTCTGTGACATTGTGAGACACCCCTCGAGTCTCGGCTCCCTACGCGATACTGTATGCACCGCTTCCCCATAGGTTTGACCCCACTCGCGACCCGTAGCGACGCTTTTCGTCCCTCCCCTCTTCAGTAGTCTCGCGTGCGCAGAATAGCGGCGTGGGCGCTACAGCGCATGCGCGGTCGGGCGTGGCGCATGCGCAGTGCCGAGCGGCGGGTGCGCAGCCTGCCCGGGGCAGGGGCCGCGGGGTTGGGGGCGCGGATGGCGGCGGGGCTGCGCTATGTTGCGGTGGCTCGTCGCGCTCCTCAGCCGCTCCTGTTTTGTCTCCCAAGGCGGCAGCATGTTCTACGCAGTGCGCAAGGGCCGGCAGACGGGTGTCTATCGTACCTGGTAAGGCCCGAGCGCGGCTTGGCCGCCGGGGCCGCTCCGGGAAGCGCGCCGGTCCGGCCTCACCCCTCCCCCACCCGCTGTGTTGCAGGGCGGAGTGCCAGCAACAGGTGAACAGGTTCCCTTCCGCCAGCTTCAAGAAGTTCGCCACCGAGACAGAAGCCTGGGCCTTCGTGGGCGCCGGGCACCCTGGTGGGCAGCAGTCCGTGCCCACAGGTAGCGTAGCATCGTAGGTTGTCCTGGTCTGGAAGGGCCCTGTAAGGATCATCAGTCCAACGGCCTTTTCCCTTATCTTGAAAAGCTTTCTTCATCTGTACGTTTCTTTTAGGTATTATTTGATCTGTATGAGCTTGTGTACATGGGTGAATTTCTTTATTTTGTGTTTTCGGAAGAGACACGCGGTGCTTCAGCTGTAGCACAGGAAAATGCTAGCCAGAGAGAGGAGCTGGAGACAGATGTCTTGTGTTGCAATGCATGCAAAAGGCCGTATGAGCAGTCTACAGATGAAGAACATAGTGTAAAACGTGCAAAGCATGATGAGGGGCACTCAGCGCCATTAGTTAGTGAAGACAAATTTTCATATATGGGTAAGTTCTTTTGTTAATCCATTAATTCATCTGAGTTCTTTCTACTTTTTCATATTTAACTGTATTTATTAGAAAGCTCTTAGGGAGGTCTGTGTATGAAAGCACTGGACCAAGCATAACATTTCTTTTTAAAACTGGAATCTGAACCATGATATTTTTGTCATGTTGTCTTTGAGTATAACTTAATAATTGACTTTAACTGGTATCAAGGTATGGCTTGACTTGATCACTGTTGTTGTAGTTCGCATGTGCCTTGATTTAAAAGCAGATGTACCTGGCAAGTTTTAACACTGAGGGCAAGACTTGTAGTGGGGATATGAAACTTGGCACAAAGATGCCTTGTGAGCCTGACTGATTTGGGATCAGCGAGAGGGTAAAGTTGCAGTGGGACTTCTGGTATTCTGCATTACTAATTAAAATGAGTGATATCTCTAGATGATAGGTTTTGAAGGGCTGTCCAGGAAGGGAAGTTTGGGCTGGTGTTTCTTTCTGCTTGAAGAGCCTATGTCTGTGAAGGACTGCATACATTTTTGCTTTTGGTAATTGTTTTGTAGGTGACTTTGCAGTTGTTTATACAGATGGTTGTTGCTCGGGTAATGGACGTAACAGGGCACGTGCTGGAATAGGTGTCTACTGGGGACCAGGCCACCCCTTGTAAGTAATTCAGTTGTTTCTTTTATATATATATATGTAGTTGCTAATGTTTGTTTTGAGTCTGCTTCACAGCGCCAGCCTGTTTTTTGAGTATGAAGCCCTGCTGTCGAAGTTCATATTAATGACAGGGCTATTAGAATAACAAGTTAATGAGGAAAAACAGAAATCGGCTTCTCAGGGAAGTAAGGGTGTGGAAAAAACGATTGGAAATAATATTCTTAAATGGGTCAAGCTATGATTCAAGGATTGCAGAAAGTTAAAAAGTAATTGTGTGTGGGCACAAAGGTAGCAAAAGTAACAGCATGTTGATGGTGGGTCCAAATATTCAGGTTGTACTATGTGGGGGGACATTAATCTAGAATCTCCATTCATCCTTCTTTATAAAAAGAAAATTCTCTCTGCTTTATTTATGATTCTAGCAAGTAGGGAGTGTGCACCACTATAATTTTGAGTAACTATTCTTTGTTCTTTGGATACAGAAATATCAGTGAAAGACTTCCTGGACGGCAAACTAATCAAAGAGCTGAAATACACGTAAGCACCAAATGTCCTAAAGTAATTCCACATGTAGAAAGCAGTATTGTACTCCAGAGTATTTCAACTCTGGCCTTCAGAAACCAGTTACAGAGCTGTGAGGGAAGTACACAAAATACCAGGAGTTGTTACTTCAGACAAATTGTTTTCTTTTGGTTTTATTGCTTTCTGTTGCTTTAAAATAAGCAGTAACTTCAGCTTGAGAATTCCCAGACGTTATCGAGACAAGCACAGATATTTAAAACTGCCTTGCATTAGAAAAGCCCTGTTCTTGAGTCTTTGTATTTTTAATGTTTATGTCTCAGACTTTGGGCTAGGGGCTAATCTAGTTGTGGTTAAGAGGATGATTGACTTCTTACTGTGATAGGCTCGGAATATCATCTTCCTTTGATTATACATAATAAATAATTCCGGGACTAACTTTTGTTACTTTTGAAATATGCTCTTAGCAGCATATTTAGTCTTCCTTCTCACCTAAACTTAATTCTGGTACTGCAGCTTCCCTGGACTGTGTCTTTGGAGGTAGAATTAGGTGGGAATCTGACCTACTTAAAAATTACAAGAAAGTCCTTTCATTGAGGGACAAGCAGAGGCAGTGGTGGTATGTCAGAGGTTGGACGTGCTGCTGGAGAGCTTTTCAGTGCTAAGTTGAGGCCAAGCCACTTGCCTCTTTCTAATTATTATATTTTGTCGCACCAAGAAAGAGTGATTAGGAACAGTTCCAGACAGTTGGAGGTGATATGAATCCTCACTTTCCAAAATTATGGTGAAGGTGCCTGGAAGCTAATGGGCTGTTAAGAGAAACTTAGAGAGCTGAGCAAATATGCAGAGAGCTGGTCCTGCAATGATTAAATGAACATCAGATTTTACTTTATTTAATGTGTGGGAAACTTAAGTTGCTCTCTGTCTGATTCATCTCTGTTCTAAAACGTCTTTGTACTCGCTGATGGAGAGACTGCAGTAATATTCTTGGTAGTTCTTCTGTATTAACATCAGGTACTTTGCTGCCATTTTAGTTAACATGTTCTAAATACTGTGCTGAACTGTGATTCTATTGAAATGTTCTTAAGGCAGCCTGCAAAGCAATTGAGCAAGCAAAGAGTCAAAATATCAAGAAATTAATTATCTACACTGACAGCAAGTTCACTATTAATGGTAAGTTCATTATTTTTGTGTTCTTGATTCTTGAAGACACGTTGTACATAATTTCGTTGTACAAGGCACATAGAACATGCCAGGGTTTGTGGAGACTTCTTAGGTAAGGAAGAAAACGTGTAAAAATGCAATTACACAAGTCTGTTTGGTGATAAACTTGCAGCATATTGCAAGGATTGCCTTCTGTCTGTGTGAGTTAGTCTGCAGTTAGAGACAAATTGCCTGTAAAAGTGAAGAATGACAGAAGTAACTAAAGGATTTTTGTCTTAATGTATTCAGTATGACGCACACAGGCTAGAAAAAAATACTGTTTGTGGGCATTCTGTTAAGGATGTCCTCAAAGAGTACTGAAAAGTTGGTGTAGTGACCTTGTAGTTTCATTTTGGTTTGTTTTGACTTCTTGGATTGGAGAAACTATCTGTATACAAATGTGAGCTATATTTGAGTTTCCCTGTATTCCACATATGGATGGCCAGAATGTTACATCTTGTTCTCTCGAAATCTGCTCGTGTTCCTTCTCTTAAGTGTTCTGTTTAGCCAACAGAAATCTTAAAATATGTGGTCATCTGTTTGTATGTATGCATTTATGTCTTCAGTTTCACAAAACAAATTTGTTCTAGTTTATTGTACAATCATGCAAATCTTTAGCTTCAGTGTGTTGAAGTTCATGTCATACTTATGTGCAAAATGTGTATATAAAGCTGTAATCTGTTCAGGAAAGCACTGTTGCTATTTCAAGTAATAATGGAAAAACATAATCCTGTAAACCAAACAAGAATATTTTCTGTGATGCTTTTGCCTGAGACTTTGTGTGGAATTAATATATTGAAAGACTTGTTAAACAGATGTCCTTTCTTAGCTTATTTTATGATAATAATCCCTTTGCGTAGGTATTACAAGCTGGGTTGAAAACTGGAAAACAAATGGCTGGAGAACAAGTTCAGGAGGAAGCGTGATAAATAAAGAAGATTTCCAAAAACTTGATAGTCTATCAAAAGGCATAGAAATTCAGTGGGTGAGCACCTCATTTCTTGTTCCTAATGACATCCTAAATATGCTTGTGAACTCCAAGTATGACCACAGCAATGGATTGCTGTACATCTATAAATACAATGAATCTGCTTGTTTTTTTTTAAAGCAAGTATGATATCACTTCAGTGTAAGCTAGTCTCTTGTAACCACTGTCTGATCTGTTAAAGTTCATGGTTTTTGTTGTCTCTTGTTACTACTTAAAAATTGTCTAATAATTATTTCAATTTCTGAAAACAGATATTTGAGTGCTGTGATTACACAGCTATTGGTTTTAATGGTGTAGCTTTCTGGGAAAAGCTGAAGGCTGAGTGTCAGAGAGGCTTTTGCTTTCATCTGAAAGTAGGACTTCTGTTTTCTGCCTTTTTTTTAATTATTTATTTTTTCTAAGGCTGGGTCAGGTGGTCCTTAGCCAGCCCACCGCTTTTCATAAAGATGGGTTTTGCAATTTGGCAGTCCAGTTCCTGCTCTTTGAAGAGAGGTTTTGAACATTACTGGGAAGCACACATAAAGACTCAATGTAAGGTGAGCACCTCTAAAGAGGAGAGAGGTGCTACAGTGTTATGAATAGGAGGGTGTTATGTGCTCAAGTTTCATGTACGTGCTCTTGATTTCTTTCATGTCTGACACTCTTATACCTTTGCCCTAACAGATGCACGTTCCTGGTCATGCTGGTTTCCAAGGAAATGAGGAAGCTGACAGACTAGCAAGAGAAGGCGCTAGTAAACAAAAATTGTGACATATTGGGACTAGAGACTGCTGCAGTTGGAAGAAAAGGACTAATGCAGCAGTGACAGTTTGAACTGCTGTTGCTTCAGATTTGAACTTTGAACTGTGCTTATTTCTAGCTCAAAGTGCTAAATGTACACCAACTTCTGGGGAGAAAAAAATGCATTTTCATCTATGCTGTTTTACAATCAGGTCAATATTTAGTTGATGATAAACCATTTGCTTTTTTTCCTCCACTTATTAAAGTGCTGCTCTCAGTGTTTTTGAGCATTCTCATAGACTTTTGAATTCAACGTAAGGACAGACTTCAGAAGAAGTGGTACTAAATCTTTATCCTGCGTGTTTTAATTTCCCTCTTATGTAATAAATGTCTTTTTTTTTTTTTTTTTAGTACAGAAGGATGTATTAATGGTGCAAAATGATTGAGGGGGTGAAGGTGGTTGGGTGGTATGGTAAGAGACCAGTGACGTGGCATGGAGACGCTCGTTAATAAGCTTTGGCATTCTGACAGCAGTGTCCTCTTATGAGCCGAAGGAAACAGTTGGCCTGTTCTATCTGAGATGGAACTAGAAGATCTGGAGAAGCTGATCATCTGGGTTGTCAAGTGTTTGACTTCATTTTTTCTAGTCAGTGATGAGATTAGTGGAATGGCTAGTGTGCACTTGAATTTGAGACTGAATACTACTGCTCAGCAAGTGTTACTTTCTATGCATCTATGTAGGAAGAGCAAACATTTGCTACATCATCAACTTTTTTGTAAGGCACCTCACTACTACTGAATAGTAGTGCTTAACCTAGAAGTCATTGAATTTTTTTTGTATTTGTTAATGGCAGTACAGATCGTTGAAGTTGCTGAAGCTTGATTTCTTAATGGTTCTCATTCCTTTTAATATCCTTACTTGAGGCGAAGTGCATGCTTTTAGGTATTTAGTGTCACAAGAATTGTGATGGAGCTAGGAAACTAGCTAGTCTATTAACTAATAGGTGAGAGAGATGTTGTGTCATCCATAATTTTACAGGAATTGCACCTGTAGAGGTGAGGTAGTGCACTGATTAAATTTTGTCCTCTGTCTTGTATACGTGTGTGTATATATGTATATACATCTCCACATATATATATATGTATATACACATACACTCACACTCACGCATATGTGTGAGTATATACAGACACAAGGGCTGCTCTGGAAGTGATGCTTCCTATTTTATTGTGTTGGCCCATGATGTAAGAGATGGATGTTGGTATTATGGCGGTAGAGGCTGAACCTTCCTGACAGTATTCCGTTACATTTTGTTGCCATGTGACCGATGGCTGCAGAGGGGCACTTGGGCAAAATAGCATCTGACATAGACATGTGCATGGAGCAAGACGTGCAATTGAATTCCTTCATGTGGAAATAATTGTGCCCAGTAACGTTTATCGACACTTCTGAACATTTATGGAGACCAAACAGTGGACATGAGCACAGTGAGGTGGTCGCTGGTGCATTTCAGCAGTGGTGACAGTGCTGTGAAAGGCAATCTGCATTCAGGTGACCATGCAGATTTTCTTGAGCAACAATGCAGGTTCTTGTTCACTGCTGTCCAAAATGCAGAGTTAACGGTGCCAACTATGTTGAAAAATGTTTTGTAGCTGAGAATTTGATCTATCAAACAGTGTTATTTCATGTTATCCCATGAAAATATATAGGAGGCGTTACTTTCAGAGCAACCTGCGTGTATTCATACAGAATTGTCCATCTTTTTACTTAGTTTGACTTGGAGGAAAGCAGGTAGTGATCCGTATCCGATCTCTAGTTGAAACAGTTGTAACAGTGTGACAGACAACGAACTGAAGAGGTGTTGTCATCTGCACATGGCACATCTCGTGTTCAGTGTTATTCTGTTATTTGAAGCAGCAGTTTTGAGGAAACTGTTTAGATAATGGTGGGTAAGTGGTAGCAGCAGTGTAACAGTGTGTTTAAAGTTATTTTACTGCCTGAAGGACTTTGTGGAAACAAAGATTTAATAGGAAGCAGTTTTATGTTTGATACTAATGTTTATTTCTCGTTCTGGAAATTAAGAATAGAGGAACAGGCATAGGACAGTAGCAACATTGGCAGATTAAATGATGGAAAGTGAAAACTATTTCTAAAGCAGACATAACAGAGGCTTGAGAATGAGAGCGTTGGCTGTTCAAGCCATTCTTCACAGGGAACTGGAACCTCGGAGGGTACTGTCATTTAACAGACAGCTTCCAGGAGATAGGAATTAAAGTTCTGGCTCTGTTTGGGCCTCTTTTCGAAAAACAGGAGGCCTCCGGGAGCTGCCCGAGGTCTCGGCGCTGTCCCATAGGGCGGCCCCAGCTGCGGGGCGTGCCGCTGCCGCCCGGCCCCGCGGAAGCTGCCGGCGCCGCCATGGTGGAGGCATGGTACATGGACGAGTCCCAGGAGGACCAGCGAGCTCCGCATAGGCTGCAGCCCAACCGCGCCGTCAGCCTGGAGCAGCTCCGCCGCCTCGGCGTCGCCTACCGCAGAGTGAGCCCGGGACGCGGCTGAGGGACGGCGGGAGGGCGGTGCGCGTCATGGCGCCGCGGCCCTGAGGCGGCTGCGGGGCGCGCTGTCCTGGGGCTCCTCGTGTTCTCACGCCGTGTCCTCGTTGTGTCCTTGGTACCGGACACCACGCAGTGGTTGAATGGCTTGGGCTGGGCGTGGCATGCTCCAGTGCGCGTCTGGGGCTGAGCTGCTGGAGGGGAGCTGTGTAGAGAAGGGCTTAGGGGTTCCCGAAGTGCCCCTGCGGCCGGGGGTGTACTCGGGTGCAGTACCGTGCAGCCAGCAGGTCTAAAGACCGATCCCTCTTCTGCCCTGGTGAAGATACATCTGGAGTACTGCACGCAGTTCTGAGCTCCAGTTCGAGAACGACAGGGAACATTTTTAAGAGTTCAAAGGAGGGACACAAAGATGATCAGGGCCTGGAGAGTCTCCCTTATGAGTGAAGGCTGAGAGACCTGGGACTGTTCAGCCTGGGAAAAAATGAGAGGTGATCACATCAATGTTCCTATATTTCTGAAGTGTGGGAGTCAAAGTGAATGGGGCCAGCCTTGTTTCAGCATGCAGCAACAGGACAAAGGGGGACTAATCTGACACAGGAAGTTCCATGTCTACATGTGAAGGAACTTCTTTACTGTGAAGGTGACAGAGCACTGGAGCACGCTGCCCAGAGAGATTGTGGAATCTCATTCTCTGGCAGTATTCAAGATCCACCTGAACATCTGTTTACCTGTGTGACCTGCTGTGGGGAGCCTGCTTTAGTAGGTGGATTGAATGTGGTGCTCCCCATAGGTCCTTTCTGACCCTTATGATTCTGTAATTTGTAGGAGACATTTGACAGTGCTCTTCGGGTGGTTCAGACAGAATTGCTTCGTGATGGAGAATTCCTAGTACAAACCATAAATCAGTCATGCCTCAGCTACAAAATGTATTCATTAAGAGCTCAGGATTTCTCTCCCCAATAATCATACCTCCTGGGCTCGAGGAGTGTAGCACAAGCAGTGCTGCAGAGTGGTAATGCCTTGTGGGGATGGGGATGAGTGTTGGCAGTGAGGCATGCAGCCTTTGAAGTACTCTGCAGGCTGTGCAAGGTAGGGACATGCTGCAAGAGTTAATAAACTGTAACAAATCTTACCGTTCTGAAACCTCAGGTAACCTTCCACTTGTCTGTTTTTAGCATCTCTGCCACTTTCAGAAATCTGGCATGAGGGTAGAAAAAATGAAGTGTATCCAGAACAGTTTATTAATTTCTGACACAATCAGCAAAGACCTCAAACTTACTACTTTCTAATTTAATCTTATTTATTGCTGCTGTGCTGCTGATGTGTGTGTGACAGTAAGCTTGTGTGCTTGGCAGGCAAGTCATGCCGGGTGAGGAAGCAGTGCTGAAAGAACTGGTACCAACCCGTATGTGTCTGCCAGCACTTCTGAACCTCAGAAATGGCCACAGCAGCAGCAGGAAGGCCTCCCACTTGGCTTCTGTGGGGCTGGGTATAGGTAAATGCAATCAATCTGGCTCCTGAGTGAGAATCAGATTGTTGAAGCAGTGTGGGAAGGCAAGTGTGGTTCTTTTCAATGACAAGCTAACAGGATATCCATGCTGGTTTTGAAAGCTCGTGTTTTTGTCCGTTTTGGTCTTCCCATGATAACCAAATAGTAACTGCTAGACTTAGTAGTATCTGGTACATCATTGAGCATGCAGTAGTTGTGCACTTGTGTTCAGTTTTCAGTCTTGGAAGGCATTGGTATGTGGGTTGTGTACCTGTAAGGAGCTAATGTAAGCTGCCCACCCCTGTTATCTGCCTGCCCATTGGCACTCTCAGCAACTTTGTTTTTCCACAGTACTATCTATCTTGAATTGTGTCTGAAGTGATTGTGTTTGAATGCATTTTTTTTTTTCTGCCATTTTTAGTTGGATGCTGATAACTATGAGACTGACCCACGTCTGAAAGAGATTCGGGAAGCAGAAAATTATTCTTGGATGGATATAGTAACTATACACAAAGACAAGCTGCCAAATTATGATGAAAAGGTATGCAGGCCTTTACTTTGATTGAGGATTTCCACGCTGAAGTCTGCTGCTGGAGTACACAGTCAGCTTCTTAACATGTGTTCAGTGCATGCACACTCAGAGATGAAATTCATGTTTAAAATACATCTTGTACTGAAGTCCTTCAGTAAAATAAATGTCGATACTGTTTCTGAAATGAGGAAGGGGCAGACCTTCTGCTTCTGTAGGTTACCTGCAAAGTTTTTAGGCTACTTGTGTCATTTTGAAACTCAGAGCCCTGCAGATACTCAGAGCTCCTAACCAGGATGGGGGCGGGCTGTTGCCAGCTGTGTTTGGGCTTTGAAGGCCGGGATGTCCTGCTGGCTGCTGCAGAGTTACATCTTTTCAAAATGAATGTTAACATCATGGAATTTGAGGGATATGTCTCCCTTCCAAGTTAACAAATCTTGTGAAGCAAACAGCTTGGCTATTTCAAAGCAGATGAACACAAAGCAGTGCCAGGCCCCCAGTCTTCTAGAAGGAGTGTATTTCTCCCTGCCTCAGGGCTCTGGATTGCTGTTCTGATCTGAATACTGCAGCCTGGTGGCATTTCCATATTTCCATTAAATCTGTCCACTGACCGGGTTGTTTTAAACTGGTTCTGTTACACTGATTTTTAAGTTCTTTACAAGGTGAATTACGAAGTCACTTCATTGCCCTGGGTGAGCTCAGCATTACACAAAGATAGGGCACTGCCATGCTGAATCAATAAAGGCTGAGAAGTGTTTCAGGCACACCTGTGTTAGCATGGATAAAAAGTACTTCAAGCCCTGGGTCTGGCTGGCTGGATTGGCTGTTTTAAGCCTGTTGGTTTCATCTGTTAGTTAAATCACGGCATCGTTGAAAGCTTTTGTCTGCTTTGCCAGGTGTTTCAGCTAGATTCCTTTGCAGTTTGTCTGTATTCGGTGTTAATAGACATCTCCTTTCCCCAGATAAAAACATTTTATGAAGAGCACTTGCACCTAGATGATGAAATTCGTTACATCTTAGATGGCTCTGGCTATTTTGATGTCCGAGACAAGGATGACAAATGGATCCGCATTTCCATGGAGAAAGGAGACATGATAACCCTCCCTGCTGGCATATATCACCGATTTACACTGGATGAGAATGTATGTTATCAGAAATGACCCTAAATTTGGATGACAAATAGATGCGAGTTTATATCTTATTAGTAACTATGCTCTGAGACTTGCAGTTGATTAGCAAAGCATATTAAATATGAAGTAGGGATATGAAAAATACTAAATAATTCACAGCATTTGAACCTATCGTCTCCAGGTCACAAATTCAGCTTCATCTCATCAGCTGTAACTGCAAGTCATTGCCACGTGGTATCCATAGCATACCTTGTGTGACAGTGGCCTGAAAGCCAAACCCTACAGCTGTCCCTCACACAATTGCCCCTGCTGTCAGCTGCAGTGTGGAGATGGATCCCTCTGTGTTGCATGTCTTTGTAGGGACAGACAGAGCGTATCTTTGTACAGCAGTGGCATTCTTCATAAGTGCAAAATTCACCTTCAGGGAAAGAATGATTTAAAGCTGCAGAGCTGCTGCGTGCTGCTAGCGTATGCTAGATTGAATGCTGACTTCACAGGAGGTGACCTGCTTTTGGAGAGTGTTTTGGCAGATGGATTGTGAAATTGCACACATAGTCCTGATCTGTGTGCCTGCCCTTGTGCTCTCTTACAAATACATTTTTAATCTTAGTATTAGCCCTGGAAGGTAGGGAAATGTGTGCTGTTGTCTCCTGTGTGGCAAAACCCCATTTCTGGTATAGTCTTGGGTGTGGTATAATTTCAGATCTGATGTCCAGGTAACATTTGTTGTTTATGTTTAAAAAGAAACATATTCATATATATATATACACACACACATACATGCATATACATACATACGTATATACACATACATACATACATATATATCTATATATTTATGCTGTTTTGATGATAAACCCAAGTTTTTCTGTCTACATTTGGAGATCTGTGGTGAATCAGCTGCAGTTGTTAGTTTAAGGCTTTTACTCTAGACAGACAAAATATGAGGGGTTATGCATTGAACCTACAAGAAGTTATGAATGTTTATGTCCACTTCAGGAACTTTAGAAATGTTACCTTCAGAATCTCCTATAAATTCTTTAGGTAATTCTAATCCCTCAGGTTTTGCAACTGAATTCTTTAGGTGCCTGATTTTATTCTTGACACTGCTGAGCGTACAAATGCAAGATAAGCACCTTGCAAAAACATAGCAGTGTTTACAGGTTTAGGCAAATAGGAATTAGTTGCTGCTCTTGGTACTGTGCAAAGTACTTTGCATAAAACAGGATTTATTTGGTTTCTTTAACCAGGCAGGAGATATTGTCTGCCCGTTCTGGAGGCACTGCTTGTGACACAACTGACATCACTGTATAGGTGCAAAATCTGGCTGTAGGAACTAGCAACAGCAGCGTCATGCTCCAGTGTTCTGGGACATGTGAAGTTTTCAGTCTATCTTGAAATGGTTTCACACTGCAGAAGTGCAAATTGAAGCATTCATTTCAGGATTTCGCACAGAAAGGGGATCTTGAATTACTTGTGACGTTTTGTTCCTTGGCAGAACTATGTGAAGGCAATGAGGTTATTCGTTGGAGAGCCGGTCTGGACAGCGTACAACAGGCCAGCGGATGATTTTCCTGCTCGGAAGCAGTATATGAAGTTTTTGGCTGAAGAAGCACAGTAATGATGTCTGAGACCTGACAGGTGGAACAGCCTGAAGCCAAGTAGAATAAATGTGATTGGTGTTCTTTCAACTGATTACACTACTAGTTGCACATACACTTAGAATCACAGAATCATAGAAAATTTTAGGTTGAAAGGTCATTTGGAGGTCATCTAGTTCAGCCCACACTGAAGCATGGGGCTGGCTTCAAAATTAGACCAACAGCCTCTTGGGTTTTGAAAACCTCTGGTGCTGGGGACTCCGCAGCCTGTCCAGGCACCTCTTTCAGTGCTCGGCCACTCCCACGGGCAGGAAGTTTTTCTTTATGGCCAAATCCCTTGGCACAGCTTCTGATTGTTTTCTCTTGCCTTGGGAAGAATCTGGCTCTGACTTCCTTGCAGTCCCTTCTCCAGTGGGAAACTCTGGTTATGTCTCCTCTCAGCCTTCTTGTCTTCAGGCTAGACAAACAAGTGTCCTAAACTGGACTTTGGCAATCCAAATTGTTTATGAAGATGTCATTAACAGTGGAAAGGACCACTAAGGTCATCGAGCCCCACCAGTGACACACCACCGCTGTGCCCCTCTTTGCCATGTCTGCCCTATTCTTGAACGACTCCAGGAACAATGACTCCAGCGCTTCCCTGGGCAGCCCTGTTCCAGTGCCTCACCACTCTGAGAAGAAGTGCTTCCTGACATCCAACCTGAACGCCCCAGGCACTATTTGAGGCCGTTATCTGTCATCCTATCACTGGTTACCCAGAAGAAGGGGCCAATTCCTACCTTGCTACAACCTCCTTTCAGGTACTTGTAGGAAGCAGTAACATTTCCCCAGAGTCTTCTTCAGACTATTGTTCCATCATTTGCCTGGGAACTGAAGTAAAGCTGGTCTGCCTCTCATCCCCAGATCCTAACAGTTGCCTTTTTCTGGCCAAAAAGATGTTTGTGATCTCTAGGACCTTCCAGAGATGCCTTGCAGTGACATTAGCCATCTACCTTGACAGTTGCTCAAGAATCCATTTTCTGACCTTTCTTTCTTGATGTTTTTTGGCAGGTAGACTTGGAAGAGGTGGGCTGCATTAATATTCATTGTGCTCTGAATCAATGCTAATGAGCTACGTAGGATTCTGGTTTTTAATTAAAGAAAATAAGCCCTACTTCATTCTTGTCTAAAAATGTTCATAAGATAAATTTACATAATCAGCATTTTAGCATGCAGCTTCCCTCGTTCTGGCCTAGTACATAAAGCTTTGGTTTTCTCTCAGAAAATGTAGCAGTTTTCTCCTGTGATTTATTAATAAAATTAATTTGACTTTGGGGTATGTGGTTTTATTTTTTTTGTGTGTCGTCTGCTGGCATTAAGGACACGTGAGCAGCACTGTTACTGCAGTTGTTATTCAGCATTTATTCCTTGTTCTGCTGCTCTGCAGCACAGGACAGAGCATTGATTTTGTGCTTCTGTTTCTTCAGCAGTGAAACGGAGCGGACCTAAACCCACGCGTCCATCTTTCAGTAAATGCTTTGCAGTTATGCAGGAGCTACCCTGGTCCTGGAGTAAAGGTATGGGATTTTTCCAGGTACAGCTACAGGAGTAAACAGCGGTTATTGCCAGCAACAAATGTTATTTGTTTGTCTCATGCCACAGGAAGTGGTATTTCTCAACACAACAGAAGAGGACTGCTTTCTCCCAGTGCTGCTCTTAGTCCACACGGTATCCAATCCAGTTCACCTTCTCTCTTCCCTTTAAACAGAAATCAGCACAAGACCGTTTGTTCCTCCTTCTCCACATGCAGCACCTTTACCCCACAGCAGAGTGGGGAGCTGCCAGGAGGAGACCAGGCAGTGCCCTCCCCTTGTGAGAGCCTTCCAGCGTGGGGATGAGGGGATAATATAGGGAAGGAGTTGCCCACCGCAATTGCTTTCAGCATGCCCTGATGTAGTGTGTGACCTCGGAAACGGGGCCGAACCACCTTGTTTTGTTCCCTCTCTGGAGGAATATAAACACCCAGTGCAGCTCCCATCTCCAGGCTGTCAGGAATAACACACGATAACACCACCGAACACCATTCATCATTTTCATAGCACAATGCATCCTGTCACTGAGGGGTGGCTGTGACTGTGAGAGTCTCACTGTGCACGCCTTTAAACACATGCCCTTTAGTGCTGTAGGTGTTCTTGAAAGGCTGAAAGCTTTGCTACCCAGAAGTATTTTTGTCAGCCAGGAAAAAAGCAATTTGGGGCCAGTAAGAGGATTCTGTGAAGAGCTTGCTTGGGAGATTACACTGGGGGGGGGGGGGGGGGGAGGAAGTTAAATTAATAA
>VXAB01000674.1:105215-140790 GCA_013399175.1 Odontophorus gujanensis
TTTTTTTTTTTTACCCTTCCCCCCCCCCCCCCCACACACACATATTACGTATCTAAAAGTGAGAAGTGAAATCAATGCTTTTTGGTCCAAAAACACGAGCCCGTTTACTGCAGCTAGTGGAAAATCTCAGTGCATTGAAGTAGTATTAAAATGTATGTAAGTGTTTCCAGCAATGTCATGTTGGCAGCAGTAACACAGATAAGGGGAATATTTCAGCTGCTCCAGGATTAAAGGAAAAAAAGGTAGGATATATGGTACTGCATTGAGGGGTTGGAAGATAGCTTTTTGGTTATCTGTGTGCTATTTTCACATGAATGCAGACTTGTTCCTAAGTGGCATGTATATAACTTTATTGTGACCAGCTCGTGAGCCTTGCAGCCTTGTTTTCTGCAATGAACTCAAGGAAAGCTGGGTCGACTGCCCTGTTACTACATCAGGTGGGCAGACAGGTGGCTGCAGAACCCATGATGCTGGCCTCCTTTATAATGCATCCCTGAGTAAGTGCCTTTGGCTGAGATAGGAGAGACATGGAGCGTGTCCAGAGGAGGACCACAGAATGATCCAAGGGATGGAAGAGCTCTTAAACCACGACAGGCTGTTCAGCCTGGACAAGAGAAGGCTCCAAGGTGACTGAGAACAGCCTTTCAGCATCCAAAGAGGGGCTGTAAGAAAGAAAGGGGCACTCTTCATCAGAATCTATGGAGACAGGACAAGGGGAAATGGTTTTAAACTAAGAGAGCTGTGATTTAGATTGGGTATAAGGAAAAGGGCTATTTTACAACAGCGAAGCCCTGGAAAGGGTTGCCAGGTGAGGTGGTGGATGCCTGGTGTCTGGAGACACTCAGGGTCAGGCTGGATGAGGCTTTGAGCAACCTGATCTCGCTGTAGGTGTCCTTGTTCAGCACAGGGAAGTTGGCCTGGATGGCCTCAAACGATTCTGTGTTTCACGTGGCGTAGCAGGAAGCCGTAGTGCTGGGACATGTCACAGCCAGGCTGTACTTAACTAACAGCATCCACACCAGGCACCGGTCCTGTAGGTGTGTGCGGGTGACATCTCTGTGGCTGGCTGATGGAAGTGCTGTTGGAAGGGCTGCCCCAGCCTGCACTGCAGGGTGCAGGGGTTGTGCTGCTTTCTGTGTCTGCAGAGCCTACAGATTGCTGTTGGCTGCTGAACTCAGAGAGGAAAAAATCTTCATGTATTCAGAGTATCGAGCTCTGCCTGCAGAGCAGGCGCTTTCCTGCTTGGTTTCTGACTCCAGATTTAGCTTGAGCTAAAAATCTATTGGAAGGGACAGTTTCACGACCAAGGTGATCATTTAATATTGGCTGGCAGAGAGCAAAGCGCATAAAGGCGGAGATGGCACCTGGGCACCACAGTGGAGAATGTCTCCTGTCAGACAGCAGGTTTCAATTTAGGTCAGGCAGACACTGGGAAACGGCTCTGTTCTATGTTTAGAAATTACATCATCTGTTTGGGATTTTGCCCTCTGAAAGTGATAGAAATTCTCAGATTCCCCTGTCTCCCCCAAACAAGGTCGCTGTCAGTTGTCTTGTTTCCCGAAGCCATGTAAGCGTTCCAGCACATCAGGGAATGAGGCACTCATACTGCTGAAATATTCCTCGCTCAGAGATCCCCATTTGATCTGAATTGCCGTGCTCACTGTGACTTTACGACTTGATTCCCCAAACATTTTGCATTTGCAAGCGTGTACTCAGATACGCTTGCAACTTGAAAAACCCGTGATCCTATGTTGCAAGCTCTCATTTTGTTAACTGTGTTAATACTCAGACAAGACAACGAAAGAAAATGCTGGAAATTAAAAAGCTTGGGTGAAGATTCAGCAGTTAAAGGGATGAGGAGATCTTTTAATGCTGACTTCTCCCGCTGTTGCTCTCTGTGGGACACCCCCACAGAGAAGTTCCCTGCCATTTAATTGCCTTCTGTGCTGCTTGTCAGGATACCAGAAAGTAAGCTGTGCCTATCAATGAGCTGCATCAACTGCTGGAAAACTGGACTGAGTGCTTCTGCTGGTGGCTGTACTGCCCTAGTGCCCTGAACCTAAATAACAGCCCACTCTCTCCCTCCCTTTGTGGGTAAATTGCAAGCTGTTCTTGCTGCCTTTCAGCTTTTTAATATGTTATTTTTTTCCAATGATGGACACTCTCATATATATATATCTATATGACAGGATTGTCTGCAGGTGTCCAAGGCTGGGACCAGATGAGGAAGTATTGATCCAGAACAGCCAGGGTAAGGAAACAGCTGCATCCTCCTGCCCACTATTTTACACACGTTGTAGATGAGAATCTAAATGTGTAGTTCCCAAGCTGACTTGTAGAATAGCAGCTTTCCACAATCATCATCAAGCCTCTGCTGGTGCTGGTTTCCAGTACCACAGAACCACTGTTCAGGTGCTAAATGTCCATGCAGACTCCTGCACAGTGAAGTGCCTCACTGCTAAAATACACGTTTCCCAATGTTCTATCAAGCAGGGAGGAAAGTGGCACCCGCCTTGGAGCTCATTTTATATGTGAGTGCTCATGTATGAGAAGACCATGTTCTAACTTGGGCTTTTGTTGGCTCTGAGTGCACTGACACATCTGCACGTCCCTTTTGGGAACATATCGTGTGCCCGGTCCCAAAGCTGTGGCACTGGGAAAAAAAATCTCACTCAGAGGGTGGATGTTGTGGTCACCTGAACTGCAGCTGGGTACTGGGAACGGCAGAGCTGCCGACGTGCTTTGGAGGATCAGGGTCTCTGTGCATAATGTCTGAAGTGCAGCTGATTTGCTCCTTTGATGGGAATGTAAATGCAGAACTGCTGTGAAGGCACACAAAGCTTTCAGGCATGTGTGCAGCCATCACTGCGGCTCCTCTCACTTAGCCGGGTGACACGTGCACGCTGTGTATCCGAACAGAGCTCTGCCCTCATTAAATTCAGCTGAATCCATTGCATTTAACAGGACTGCCTGGTGTAATTAGTGTTCTGAGGACAAGTTCTGTCCTTAACACGTATGCACACTGAGATGTGTAACTGCCTGATACAGGAAGTCGAGCTCTCCTCTGTATGTTACAGCCAAACCATGCAGCCACACACACACAGTTTCTTGCATTTTACAGTTAACAATTTGCATGCATCCAGCAGTGGTAATGTGCCTTTGCATTTAAATTTTAATTATTCTGCACGTCTAGCAGGGTGTCACTTGTTTAATGGCTTGCTGAGCTTGGAGGTCACCCGGTCCACGTCTCCTCTACTGCACTTCTGCCTGTGTAAAAGCCTCTGCTAATAAGAACACAGCCAACACACCAGAATGAACCCTGCCTAGTAATACATATGTATTAGAATTTAGAGGAACCTGGAGAACAGGGGATTATGTTTTCGGGGTGGGTTTTTTTGTTTTTAATTTGACTCTGAGTGGGATCATACATTTTTATCCTCTCCCAGCTGACGTCAGGCTGTTACTTACACACGCACTGAATCCAGTTCCAAAGGAAGTGTTTTTTATTCCTCCATGGTACAGAAGCAGAGTGGCTTCTGCCTGCTGGGTGGTGGTGACCGAGGCTGCTTTCACTTACAAATGGGGAAGACAAATCAAGTTTCCCAAGTGCCATGTGAGTTGCAGAGGTGAGAAGATTACGTAACAAAATAGTAAGACACCTGACCTCAAGCAGAATGCATAGGGATATCTGTTATTAATTTAAATGCCATTATAAAATTGTTTAACTGGACTTGTTCAGGGCTTTCAGTCTCTGGATACAATGAAGGCTGTTACTACCAGGAATAGAATAAGAAGAAATGCCCCAAAATGAAAAAGCGACCTATGCTGGAGATGACAGAACACTAACACTACTTCCAATGAGTAATCTATTGCCCAGAAAGGTATCTCCCGAGCTCCCTTCCAACAGCAACCACTCTGTAACTCCGTACAGCGGTTATCTGACAACCTCACTTGACAGCAGTGGACACAAAGAGGTATAGCGTTCAATATTTGGATGGGGGGAAATAGCACACACTATTAAAGCCACTGAATAAACATGCATTCAGAATTGCCTTTTCCATAACATCCATTCCGTCAGTAACTTTCAGCTGATGGAAGTGAGCTCATTTACTCACTAATTACTGAAAAACTCATCAAAACAAATAAGGTCAAATGCATATAAAAATAAGAATCTGAGGAACTGAGTGTACATATATATATACACATATGCATTTATGCACTGTAAGAAGGGATAACTAAGCAGGGATGAAGCTGGCTCTAGGTCAGCACAAAGCCTTCACAATGATACGAGTATTAAGAGACAACACAATAGTGCCACTGATTACTTATAACTAGATTATATAATAGATTTTATTTCACATTTACACAGTAGCAAGAGTATATACAACTTTTAAAATCAGCCCTGCAGGAAAATAATTAGTTGGAAATGATCTAACCTAACTTGAGACACTGAGTATTAAAGCTGTCGCCCTCTTTAACAGCTACAGCCTCTAACAGAGCCTGCTTCTTCTGCATGCTGCGAGATGACTCCAACTCGTACATGGTTGTTAAGTTGAAGAGAACACTCTCGTGCAGGTAGTGCTTGGGGTCCTGCTGAACCATTCCTTCCAACTGGCGAAGGGAATCCTTCAGTTTTCCCAGGTAAAGAAGGCAAACAGCAGCATTATTATTAGCCTAAAGAGAAACAAATTGTAAATAAGCGACTGTATGTGTACACATATATATGTACGTGTGTTCGTATTCATAATGGTGAATGAGAAAGGAGAAAAGTTTGGAGTAACAACAAATTTACCACGTGCCAAGGACTATTTTCTGTGTGTGCTCAAGTAACTGCAATAGATTCTCACTCGTGTAGTCGTGTCCTTTTCTTCTTTTCCCAAGGATTATCCTGTGCCACTAGGACATGCTGACTTCTGTGAGCTCACACTCTAAAATATAGCAGTCTAAAATGTAATACCTCCTAATTTTTTTCCATGGAAACTACAACAGATACAAAAAGCACAATGATGCAATGATGCTGTTTTATAGAGTGAATTCTCAGCTACAACACTCTTTTTCAGCACAGTCAACACCACTAGCTATAGCTATTCACCAGTGATGAACAAGAACCTGCACTCTGTGCTCATGAACGTCTGTACCAGTGGAGGTGACTCACTGCTGAAATGCAGCACCCACTGCCTCACTGCACTCACATTCACTGGTCTCATAAACGTTCAGCAAGTGCCACGAATGTCAATGGGTGACATGTTTTCCACGTGGAGGAATTCAATGCCTCACCTTCGCTTCATTCACACCTCCACATCAGATAGCATTTTGTCATTCTGCCCCTCTGCTGCCATCTGTCACATGGCAACAAAGTGGAAGGGAACGCTGGTGGGAAGGTCGCTGTCCCACCAATATCTGCATCTGACGTCGGGGGCCAACAGAACAAAATAGGAGGTATTTCTTCCAGAGCAGTCCTTGTAACACAGGACATTAAAGAGTTAATTTGTTGAGTCATTTGAATCAGATTTCAGGAACTACACAGGCCCCTGCACATTGACATTTTCATAGGGTTTTTCCTAACATTTCCACTGCATCTTCCAATGCGTTTTCTCTCTGGCTTATGTGCAGGAGTTCCACACGAGCCAGGAAGGAATGATTCTATCTCAAAGATACCTAACACTGCCTTCTGCTAAGTTCATCAAACAGGGCACTCTAATATATCTTAAATGATCATATCAGGCTCCATATTTTCTTTCCAAACATCAGGTTTTATGAGTTACCACAAGACTCCTCCAGCACACAGTCATATATAACTTGTTTAGCAGCAGAAACTTTCATACTTTATAGCTGTAGATAACGGAATAATACACCCTTTCAAATACTCTTTTTCGCTCTCCTCAGGAACCCTTCCTGACTCCTCACAGTTTGTCATACATACTGTTTTACACCTGCAAAGTGATGCAATTCACGTGCTGCTTCAGCTCAGTCCCCTCAGCCCTTAGGTGGCCTAGGATGACGGCTGCTGGGGGCAAAAGCTGTGTGTAGGAACCATGCACAAGAAGCTGCCATGTGTAAATAAAAAATGTAAACAACCAGCTCTCCTTTGATCTCGTTCTGTGATGAATCTGAGGCTGTGATGTGCAAAATGTTAAAAATGTCGGGCTTAAAATGACAATATCCCTTCAGTGCTGTGTGAAATGAAGCTAATGGTACATACACTGGCAGCTGCCATTTCTTTGTCTGCAGTGCCCGTCTATGCTAAAAAAAGAAAAACAAAAAAAAAGCATTTTTGCAAAGATCCCATAAAATGTGGTTGTTTGTATGAACCAGCTCTGCACTTCCCACCTTGTCTGCCCAGTATCCCTCTGTACGCTGCAACCTCTGGCACACAGGCTGCACCTCATTTTCCTATCAAGCTCTGAGCACGCTCTGGGTGCTTATTAAACACACATACGAAGGCATTACAGCAATAATGGAGGTACTGGTCATAAATGCAGCAATCTGAAGATTTACCACAGCGTCTGACGGGTCGAGCCTTAAAACTTCTGTGAAAAATCGATGAGCTTCTGCAAAATTATTCTGACCGAGGTGGAGAAATGCTCTAGAAAATAAGTGACACATGAATGAGTTCTCCTGAAAAAACCCAAGGTGATAATATATTTTAAAAAGAATGGACATCATTTTTTATTTTTCCCATTATAGATGTGAGAGTTTCTGACATTTGTTCTTCACGGTGTAATCCTGAACCGGCAAGGAGACACTGATTTACAGACAAATGCAATGACAACTCGGATCATTTGGTTATCATATATTCTGCCTACCAAAGCAAGAGTCTTCGCTGTGCTCTCATTAATTTAAACAAAGATACTTCCTCCCTGGAATTATTTCTCTTCGTGAAATTAGCTATGCTATATCATTTTCAGGGCACTTTTGAATTGCATTTTCTAAATATATTAGGCCAACATGCTAAACGTCCTGAACAGAGCTGCCCCTCGTGCAGCTCCATTACTGCTTTGTCTTCCATCACTCTTTGACACTGGCACGCAGTAGCGTTCCTAGCAGATGTGATGCTACAACGGAGGCCCCAAACAGCTTCTCCTTTCCTAAGCGTTGTTACTGTACATGCAATGCAGACCTTGGGGGTCTGTATCCCATTAATTCTGACTTCAGACAGATGTAGTTACGTAAAAGAGAGAAAGAGAACAGATCTGTCTCAAGGGTGGCTTAATGCTCACAACGTACATTTTGCAAAACTGTATTTTCAAGCTTTGCCATTAAATTATCTACCTGTTCATTAAAACCATAATCTGGCTCTGTAGTCCATCCAATTTGTGAGTCACTTTCTCAACGTCCTGAAAATATTTTTCTGCAGTTTTTATGTCTCCAATCTAAAGAGTAAAGAGAAGAGATTAGAAGAGATCCAGACTGATGAGAACATAAAAGGCTGTTACCAAATCACCTGGAACCACACCGACTGGCTAACACTGGTTATCAGACAAGGAATCTGAAGAACCACACTAAGATCATGAAAAGGAACACCAAAGCAAATCGAGTTTTACTATGGCAATGCTTTTCAGTGTGTTTGAGGAGCATTCCTGTAGCGCAGAGCAGTGGTGCCCCACCTCCTCATTTCCTGAAACTGAGCAGAGGTCAGAATGTGCTGTTAGTCCACAGGAAGTGACAGCAGACGCTCACTGCTCACAACCAGGAGCTGTCAGGATGCACAAAAACTGGAATGCAATAGCTTGATAGCTGGGTCGTGACCACTTGAGTTCATCAGCTGGCACTGCAGAACTTTTAAATACCCTCAGTATTAGGAAACACACTCTGCTCTGCTGCACTTTTATGCCACCTTTTGTTCTGTTTCTAGTGGCCAGGGAGAACAGCACAACTGCTTCGGAACAGGGGCCTGCAAGCACAGGCTTGTACAGTGCTCAAGCCTGCTGTTTGTCTGGAAACCAGGATTATTTTTCTGAAGTGCTCCTAAGATTTATTTGCTGCTTTTAACTCTGTATTTGTGGCAATGCTGTGGAGGGTAAGGTCAGACAGTTTTCCACTTTAGAAATTCCTTAACGTAGTTACTTAAATGGCAATTCTGATAGGTGAGCCGGCAAGGAGTCTATTAAAAACATACAATAAATACTAGAGACTAAAATGCACTCACTGCTTCTTCATTACATGTCAATTTCTGCTTTACAGGTCAGGCAACTCTTAGCAGAATTATGGTGCTTCTTACCATTTCTGTGTGGTAGCCTCTGCCTTCTCCTGAATTTTCCAATTCTCTTAAAGCCATTTCCCACTTACACGAAGGCATCAGCTCAGGGCTGGCAATATATCAGATCGAGGCCTCTCGAGATGAGTTGTAAGCACAGAATGTTGCTTTTTGGATTAAATCATTAGTATAATTTTGTAAACCACCTTTTTTTTGTTCTCCCATGTACACACGTGTAATTTTGAAACTACAGGTGCTTCGTAGCTCCTAGCACTGTCTATTACCACACAGTGATCTTTTTGCTTTTGTCCACTGCCTCTACAATCTGATAGTTTTAAATGCAACAATTACTCACTACACAGCTGTCAACAGCAATGTTACCTGGCAGGTTTAGAACAAAAGCGCATACCTGAAGGAAAATCCTTCCAATTCCACTCAACATCTGAGGCTCTTGCTGCGGGTAATATTTGATGACAGCGTGATAAGCATCGACAGCAAGCACGTAGTCCTAAGGGGTGAAAAGCACACAAGCAGACATTTAAGCTGAGCATTCTTTAGTCTTTACGTAGCCTTCTTTTCAAAGACATTGGTGAACAGAAGCAAAATAACAGCAACCTGTGTATGGGACAGAATTCTGCCTCTCATTGCAGGCTGACTGCATTCTCTGTATCCTGATGTACACTGGAGCAGTAAATTACTTCTAGAGCCTATCTACACGGCCTTTGGCAGACATACACAAGAAACTCAGACACACTCTAAGGGAAGGCATGTAGCAGGCACATTCCCAGGGCAAGGGCTGCACCAACTTCAGCTCTAACTTCTTTCATCAAATCACAGCAGAGGCACAGAGCCTGTATTTGCTTATAAAAACGAAGCATATGCAAAGACAGAAGACTGTGCTGTACTAACCTGGTGCTTCCTGACAGTTCTGCCCTTCAACTTCATACAAGAATTCTCTGGTGGGCGTTCAGAAGCAAAAGATATCAAAGAATGATCTTTCAAAACTGCACAGACATCCTGGTATACTCTGTACCGTATGATTTTTTTGGTCAAATGTTAGTGCTCGTTAAACTTCTCACTCTCATTCACCTCCTGCTCAGTCTGAGGAGGCCATGTGCCCCAGGTGCAATGGATTTCCTTTCCTCAGATTGTACTTTAAATGACTGAGCCCCACCTGACCCACACACCGGGTCATCATTTGGGACATAGTGACTTCTTTCACACGCAAAAAAGCAACGAGAAGTCTTTGGAGTCTCACCTGCGTATGAGATAATTGCTCAGCCCACAGCAGCAGAGATGGGCTTAAACCACCCTGGAGGCACTTTGCAGGACCTTTATTTTGCAAACAACTTGCATACTGCATGCATTAAACTATTAAACTTGAACATCTAACAATTAACATGTAGAGTTTATTCAAATTCTAGTTTGCCATGCCATGCTTATTCACAGAACCAGAGTGTGGTTTGGGATGGAAGGGACCTTTAAGATCACCTGGTTCCAAGCCTCCTGCTACAGGCACAGACACCTCCCACTAGACCAGGCTGCTCAAAGCTCAGCCTGGCCCTGAGTGCTTCAAGGAGGGGGCATTCACAACCTCCTGATTGGCCATGGCAAGAATTCAGAGCACAGAGAACAGGCCATGTATGTATATATGTTATGTATGTATATGTTATGTATAAATATATCTGTTTAAATTCTGATTCATTCAGCACTCACAACTCAAGTACTTGAGCATGATGGAATTTATATTACCATCATTTCTCATAAGTTCATGACTTAGGAAAAACTCATTTTTCCTCATATCAGTTCTCACTACAGGACTTGCTGGATTATAGTGTCCCCGTGTTGGGTTCTGCTTAACATTCTTGAAACCCATTCCTTAGAGCAACCCCAGCCATGCTTGTATTAGCTAGGATCTCCTTCAGAGAGTACAGGGCTATGAAGATGTTACAGAGTGTGGCAATCTTCCTTATGAGGAAAGGCTGAGAGACCTGGGTCTTTCAGCCTTGAAAACAGGAAGACTCAGTGGGGTTCTGATTCACATCTATAAACACCTAAAGTGTGAGAGACAAAGGGATGAGGCTGGACTCTTTTCAGTGGTGTGTAGCAATTGGATGAGGGGAAATGCCCACAAACTGACGCATAGGAAGTTCTGCACGAATGTGTGTGGTAACTTCTTCACAGTGCAGTGACGGAGCACTGGCACAGGCTGCACAGAGAGGTGGTGGAGCCTCCTTCTCTGGAGACGTTCAAGACCCACCTGGACGCCTACCTGTGCAACCTGGGCTAGGGAGCTGCTTTGGCAGGGGGTCGGACTCGATAATCTCTAGAGGTCCCTTCCAACACCAACAGTTCTGTGGTTCTGTGATTAATCCCTGGAAGAGTAGTGCTTATAGAAACTGAAGGATTACCTGTGACTCTGAATGTTAACCCTCTGAGAACAAAATGTGCTTACCAAAGAAATAATTTTATTGTATCAAATTGTACACTTTGTGCTCAGTATTTTCCATTCTGCAGCCTAAATCCATCCCTTGTTCATTGCTCACTCCCAGGTCCCAGGTCCCCCAGCAAAGGTGGGAGCCAGCCTGTGCAGGAACAAGCAGGCAAACAACATCCCAGAGGCCCCTGCCTCAGGGGCTGCGTGGCCTTGGCCTCATCAGGCAAACAAACCCTCTTCCCCTTTTGCGTTCCCTATCAAACATTGTCTTATTTGCATTCTGTATGCATTTCAACTAGATAAGATTCACACCTCCTAAAACAAGAGAGTAGAGGTGAGGCATTAAGAGTCTACGCCCTCTATTTATGGATCAGGAAACATATCACATCCTGTTTCTATATGATGGCACAGCACATAGCACCTGTGCTTATTTACCCCCTGCCCTGCAGCACCTGTCAAAGAACAGGACCTATTTCTTCCAGGAGATGACAAGAGATTAAGCCATGTGTGCCTACAGCCAATCCTGAGCACAAAGGCTGGCCCCAGCACAGAGCAGCAACAACGTGCTCTCACAGTATCCACGCTTGCTCCAACTACAGTCTCACTTTGTAGTGCCTCAGTACACGCACATAAAACTTACCACCCGCAGTACATTTTACATGCTTATCCTTCCCCAAACTCCCACTACTGTGGAGGAGGCAGTAGGATTTTGAAAGCACCCCATATAGTGCCAGAACTCCCCCATTTGTGGTATGCTGGAATAACACCCTCTCTAGCAATTCCTTCTGAAGGAACATTTGTAGAGCAGATGAGATGTGCTGCTACATACTGGAGGCCAGGTTTTAATTCCCAGCTTTGCTAATAAGACATGGTAAAGGAACAGCTATCTGTGAGAATGATAAATGAGAGGCTCTCCCAGGAAAGAGGAGCCTTGCTCAATACAAGTTGTGATTGAGACAAGGAAGAAATATTCAGTACCAGCACTAAAAAAGCCAGCAACACAGTTTGTGATCTTAAAACTTAAAGGCAGAGTTGATAATTTATCACGGTCCTTTACCTTCTACAAACTGCTGCCCTTCAGATTTCCCACACCATTCATAGGAAACCTCAGAAGGAGAAAAGTTACACAATGTAGGATATGAATGACATTTTCTTATTGCTTTATAATCCAATAAACTCATCCAAAAAAAGTTCTTTCAAGGCACTGGATCTCCAAGGCTGGTTTTCCTCTGACACACTGTAGTGTAACTCTCCTAATGGTCACCACATTCTGCATTTTTGTGTTTTTCCAACCTCACTTTAAGCACTTAAAATTATCAATCATGAGATATCTGAAAATACACAGAAATGATCACGATGTGCCGAATGACAATTTTAGGTTCAGAAACCACAGATTAAAATCAGCTTTAGCTATACAAACTCTGTACTTCATAAAGACTGGATTTTGGGAAAGGAGGGCAGGGATAACCTATCCCTCCTCCCTACCTGGAGCACTTGGGGAAGAGTTCTGAAAGCAGAGATTCACTGTGTTATGAATGCAGAGTGTCATGCTGCAGCATTAGGCAAAATACGTGATTCATGCAGTCTTCTCACTTTATATCATATTGAAGCCCTCATGCATCACTCCTTTGCATCATCTGTGCAAGGTGCTATCACCTCCTTTGTACAGTTCTGCAGTTAGAGTCAAACTAAAAACGATTCCAGTGCTTTTTATAAAAGCTAAGACAACAAAAAGATCCTACAAAATGCAAAACATGCCTTTAATTAGAGTGCATTTATAATATAGATGGAAAGTGCTTAAGTATTTATTCCTCTGAGAGGTAGAAGTCTGATAAGATAATGTCAGAAGCAATTTTAGCTCAGATGAAAAGAACTTTATAAAGTTCTTAAAACACTTCCATGGTGATTTAGTAAAATGACAGACGTTTTGCAATTACATTGTTGAAATGAAGCAATGCACATCATCAGTTGCATTTTAAGTGAATGTTCTCTCACGCTGCTGTATTCAGGGAACAGTTCCATAGCGACTTAGGCCCACAGTTCTTGTAAGTGAAAGTCTACAGTGATGCACATTAACTCGTCTCTCCTTGCCTTCCTGCTCTTTCCACCTCCTCCTTAAGTTGCCCCCTGTACATGAACACGTTAAAGCTGATTTAGCTGCTTTGACTGAGTTCCATCATTTCTTTTGTCACTTAGTTAAGTCACCATACTGAGTTGTGTATGGAAGAAAACCAGAGTACGTCCAAGAAATGCTGCTCAAAGAAAAAGGAGTGAAGAGCAAATCTACATACAGTATTACAGGCAGTAAGGCTGCCTTCAACTGCTGCTGAACTGTAGTGTCCTTCACACAGGTAGAGGGCTAAGCAGGCAGAATTCAGTACCTACAAAACAATGCACCACTCCACCTCAACAATTAAATGCGATGTTTAGCTACAAAACTGAAGAGGCTAGAGATACTAAAAAGGTATGAGAATAGATAAAAATCAATCTGCAATGTAAACAGAATTCCTCAAGTTAACACAAAAGAGAGATGACAGGACATAAACCTAACTGGCTTTGAGGACAAGTGAAACGTACCATAGGTCCAACATCTGACCTTTTGTTTGCTTGCTTTGTTTCATTTTGAAGAGTCAGTCCTGACAAGACTGTTCCCTACTAACTACTACTGAAGCTTGCTGGAAAAAAAGGTCAGTAAAAATAATCAGCTTCTTTATATACCACTGTTCTAACTGTTTTAACTTTAAACCATGATTCTTATCGATCTGCTGATAGCACAAGTTAATAGCACTCGGACATCAGATTTGACCATACTGCAGTTTAGTCAGCGTTCACTAGATGGCAGTAGATGGCACGAATAGATGGCACAAACTTGGAGAACAAATACAATTCTTTTTTCAAATTATTGCATATATTTGAGTAAGACGTTCTGTTTTTAAAGTGCATCACACAACAGCAAAAATAAACTGCTGAGGTGGAATGCCGTTCAATTAATCTAATTAATATAATTAATTGCTCATGGGACAATTAAAAGAATTGTTAAATTATTTGAACAGTTTCAAACTGAATGCTTTGGAAGGTGGAGATGATTGCAGTATTGCTGGTTGTGAGAACGGTCTTACAATTAAATGAGTTTATAATCAGCCAATACAATTATTTCACTGAAGACCTGTCACACAGGCAGAATAAATTAACCTGAAGCCCTGCTCTGATTTTAAATGTAACATGGCTGTGTACAAAAATCTTTAGGGCTCTCTACCTGTCCATATAGGGATGTGTCTGAAAATTATGATACAACTGCTCCACAGCCAACACACTGAGATGCAAATTTCAGAGTGGAGCAATTACACCTTAACATGTAGTTGTAGGTAATCTGGAAATTACAGCTGAAATGTAATTTTCTAAATTGATGTCTGTGAGGCCCTAAATAAAACCGACCTTAGGAAGTGTCTGAGTTGCAGTATTTCTGAAGTGCCATTTCCAAAAAAGTGCTAACTGGTATTGACAAATATATTTACATTGCAGGTAGAAAACAGCACTAAAAGGATCCAATCAGAAGATGTGAATGGTGCATGCTCTTGGATTTCACACAATCACAGATCCATAGAACTGCTCGGGTTGGAAAAGACCTTCAAGATCATCAAGTCCAACTACAACCAAACCACACTACCCGAACTCTAACAACCCACCACTAAATCATGCCCCTGAGCACCACACCCAAATGGATTTTAAACACATTTGGGGATGGTGACTCAACCAGCTCCTTGGGGAGTCCATTCCAGTGCTAAAGGGGATAGCATGTACATGAGAAGAAAAGCACTAAAAAGTTAGAAAGAAGTCACAGCTGAAAGTAAAGTGAAATGGAAACAACTTATTACCAGTGTTTTCTTATTAATGCACTCTGCTTTGTTTGAGATGGCAACTTGTGCTTTTCCACTTGCCTACTGAAAAAGGATATTCTGAACCTATATCAAGTACCTACTTCAAAACAAATGTTTATCGATTCATTAAAATGAATGGACAATTTAATGGACAATTGCATCTACTCAAGACAGAAAGCATTTGATTACAATGTAATTACAAGTAGAAATTTCTTTTTTTCCTTAGTTTGCATAAAAAGGATACTACATTTCATGTAAGGGAACATTTGGTAACTGTATCTTACCTGAAAAACGTGTGCTTTCTGAGTTATTACATTATGAGTGGAGCACCAAGGAAACCCAGTTTGGAAGGCAGCTTAGCGAATGTCAGGTTTGGCATGACCTTGGGCAATCAAACAACAGGGGGCAGCGAGTGCAAATTGTGCTCTGTGAAGATTATAGTGCTGACAGTATTGCTCTGAGTCTGTGCTGTTAATTAATTTGTGAAGCACAGTTAAGCTCTGCATAACAGCAGTTTGTTGCAAGCCTAGGATGGTGATAAACCTATTTCCCTAAGCATGAGGTGAATGGCAGAAACGGTTTTATTTCTTCTGCTTGCTGAACACAAGGAGAAGCTTGTGCTCCACCAAATGCAACAAAGGGTCTTAAAGAGGGAGGGGGAGAGAAGAGAGAAACAAAACAAAACAGTGGTAGGCAGTTACTTTTCCTTTTATTCCTTCCTTTTTCCTCCCACCTATTGGTAAGGATTTAAACTGGAAAGAAGATATCTTACAGCTGAGATAGGAAGGATGTATTTAGATGTCGTGGATCTCATCATATATGAAGTCTATAGCATTAATAATGCACACAAACAGAGCAACATTCTTAGTGCACACTTTGAAAAAGAGCACATAATTGCTTTTAATTACAGCATTTAGTTAAGTGTTTGAAAAATTCAATTTAAAAATGCAAATTCTCTACTGTTATTGCATACTCTCCAGGATGATTTTGGGAGAAATAAGTAGATACGTTCCCAAAGAGCATTACTGCAAATAGCTATCGATTAAATAACGCATTATTAAGTCTAATTAATTCTTCACTATGCAAAGCCTCCAAGTACAGTCAGGTAGTCTTCCCTTATCCAAACAGCAGTAATTCTCTGATGCTTTCTCCAACGTGCTATTCTGGAATATACGGTACCTCTGCAGCTGCTGCCACCCACGTACCTTCATCATTAGCAGACAGTTTGCCATGGAGTACATCACCCGGCCCAGACGTGACCTCCACAGCTGAACAGAGGCTGCAAAATAAGAGCAGCTTGTGAATTTGCACAAATAAATTAGAGCTTCTTTTCTGCGATCAATGATTGGTCCTACGAATTACCATTTTGAAAGATCCCCCTCGTTAACATCACCAGGGTTTTAGCCTAGAATCTGTAATTCTCAGCTATGCTGCATCATCAGACAGAAATGCTGCATCTCTCCCAGGGAATTACTCACGCGGTTGCGGGGCCCGTACACGCTGGCACGATGCAGAGCAGCAGACAGCCACTCAGCCTTGAGCTCACGCCAACTATTAAGCACTGCGAGAAGCCACGCATTTGCCAATTTAAGAACAAAAGGTGCATAAAAAGATGACACTGGTAATGAGCATCAATTTAAAAACACATCATCTACAGGGCTAAATGTGATAAACTCAAAACTCAAAACGAAGCTAATGCAATTTCAGAGCCAAAGCGTGCAGGGCGAGAACTGTCTGGGTCTGGGACTATTTGTGCCTTCCTCTGGCTTAGAGCTGTGCAGGAAGAAATCTGCCAAGCCTGTCTGCTTTCCCCACGCTCCTGGGGCTTGCAGGCATTAGAAGCTGCAGCAGCAGGTTTTTCTCTCCTGGTTTGCACAGACTCCTGATAAAAGACAGTAGTTCATAAAGATCCCTATTTTTCTTGATCCATTTCCCTAGATCAGTTCTAGAAATATTTCTCTAATCCTCAAAATAAACATCAGGAGCATCCATTCAGTATATTCAGAAAGAAATGGGTCTCAGTCAATCAGCAGTCAAGGTCACTGTAATGATCTGAGGAGGGAAAGGAAAGGGAAAAGAGGTGATTTCTATGAGACTGGCATGACTGAGACCACTCATCTGTATCCACACTGTAGCCTAGGATGAAAACCACATCAATGCCATTATGCCATTATAAATAAGAAGAGAATCTGGTGGCATGTCCACTCCTCTTCGCTTCCCAAACTGAAAGCTCCTTTATCACTGGCAGAAGGGGGCTAAGGAAAACCTGCAAAGCAGTAAACAACGTGGAAAACCCAACACCAGTTCATTGTGCAATGCCTGAAAAATGCCTGACAGCCACTCTGCAGGTCCTTGCAGCTACGCTCACATTCCAAACATTTATTTTTATTATTTATGGAGGGCTCTGTACTTCATACTGCCATTTGTTTCAACAGGAACTGTGTGTGCTAACTTGTAAAACTGGCATCTTATAGAATGCACTACCAGGAGGGTGGTGCAGTGCTCTCTCTCCCTTCCTGTTGAACTGCCAAATGAAGAGCTTTGTTTCAGACCAGAGGAGATGTATATAAAGAGCTGACCGGTGTGGCACCTTCTTACAGCAGTCACTAAGCATAATCCCCATAATGAATTATGGCTGCCTTCAAAGAAATTTCCTAAATTTTGCTCCAGGTCTTGTGTAGAAAAAATAGCAACAAAAACCCCACAGTAAAAAATGTTATCAGCCTCTTGTAGCTTCAAATGCAGCCAAGGAGCAGACAGGGAGCAGACCTGGCTGACTTTCACTGACAACAGCAGTCAGCAGTCCCTGCAAATGGGGCAGCTTCAGCAGCCTTGTCCCCAGGCAAAAAGCAGCTGCTGCCTTTCACCCCATCCCTCCTTCTGAGCTCTTCTCGGCTCTGAAGTACTGAAGAGCAGCTCTGAAGAGCCAGACACTCACATGTCTGCATGACATGAGATTATGACACAGCTAGGGAAAAAGTTCCCGTGCCCTAAAACAGGATCAGACTCTTGATTTTAAAGACACAGGAAAAAGAGAAGAAAAAAACATCAGGATAGAAAGGACAAAAATGAGAGTAGAAAGATAACAGGAAAATGAGGTAAGCAAACAGATCAGCAGATACAGGGAGAAGAGAACAGATATGGAGTGCTATGCATAAATGCTGAATATCAGATTCTCTGAGATTTCCCTAACTCTTTTTGAGAAGAGCAAATGCTTTTGTGACATACACTGCTCGCACATGCGTTAACTTTCCTAAGGCATAACTAGATGCTGTTTTAGTGAATTACAATGACACATTAAAAATGCTTTATGTCCAGCCAAACTTGGAGGCCAGAACTTGAAGACAGGACTGCACCACTCCATGCAGGCACACTTTTAGGGAACTGTTTGTAACAAATGATTACTCTGCTAACAGCTGTACATGGCCACTTCTCACCTCAGAGGCAGGCCTTTCCTTCTCACATTCTCCATGCTGTTTCCATGTTTCATGTTATGATGGGAAGAAGATGGTGAGACTTCTTCAGACTGTTAGCAGAAGCTGAATAGTGTGATATTTTTAACGTGCACACTGCTAGGCACTGTGAGTGGTACATCTAATCCATTAACTATGCCTAAAATGTCATCGCATCTTCAATTCTTAAGCGCACACAAATTACCTCATTAGTATAAATTCCATTAAAAAGAAAAGATGCTTGGACAACCAATTTATCCAGATGACCTTTATGCAGTAATGTATCCTCCACTACTGAAGTTAAACAGCTAAGATGGAAGGAACAGGAAAAAGAACACCTCATGATTTCATAAAAAATGATGAAAATAATGTAGACATAGATCAGAAACTGCAGATATAGATTTAGATCTGAAAATAATGTAGATCTGAAGCTCGTTTTTAGAAGTGACAGGTTTGCCTCACGAAGTACCATGCTGTGGTGCTGAGATCAGACACCTGGCAACAACAGCCAGTGCATGACAGCAGCACATGTAGAGGAATTCCCTATATTTTAAATATGAGGACAGAGAGGAGCCAATGAGGCAAAGCTGAATGTGAAACACTGATCTAGCTGTGACAGTCATCATAGAATCATAGAATCACAGGGGTTGGAAGGGACCTCAAGAGATCATCGAGTCCAACTCCCCTGCCAAAGCAGTTTCCCTACACCAGGTAGCACAGTACACTTCTATATGCAACACTAAAGGATGGCAGCCATGTTGTTTCTTCTAAGCAGGAAAAAAAGGAAACTGATTTAATGCATCAGTTTGATCATGGGTAAAGCTGTGAAATTAATTCCTCCCAATAAAAGTACCAGTGTGTCATTTTAGATGTTGCGTGTGCCACGAGGTAACAAAAATACTGCTTTAACAACACTGGGGCAGCCTTGTGAAAACGTGTGGCATCTTTAGGCAAGTGATAAAACCATACTGCCTGTGAAAAAATGTTTCAAGAATACATACCTTGTCTGTTCTCCTGTGTAATGTTAGTCATACTTCCATCTTCAGCTAAGCCTTGCTCCAAATTTTCTAGTATCTGCAGTAAATTTTTCAAAGTAACCAAGATGAGTTTAAGCGGCGCTATGTATTAAACGCAAATAATCTACAAATGACAGTCTATAAGAAAACCAATTCAAGCAGGAATGCTTCACCTAGATGCAGTTCAAAATTACTGATCATTACCATAGCTAGATCAATTGTACAAAGAAAGCNGGACCTACAAGATCATCTAGTCCAACCATCCTCCTATCACCATCCCTACCCACTAAACTACTAAATCAAATCCCTTAGCACCTCATCTAAACGCTTCTTGAACAGCGCTAGGGATGGTGCCTCAACCACCTCCCTAGGCAGGCCGTTCCAGTGCCTGACCACTCTTTCAGAGAAAAAGTTTCTCCTCAAATCTAATCTAAATCTTCCCTGGCGCAACTTGTGGCCATTCCCTCTCATCCTGTCATTAGTTATCTGGGAGAAGAGGCCGACCCCCTGCTCACCACAACCCCCCTTCAGGAATTGGTAGAGTGCAATAAGGTCCCCTCTGAGCCTCCTTTTCTCCAGACTAAACAATCCCAGCTCCCTCAGCCACTCCCCATAAGACTTGTGCTCCAGACCCCTCACCAATTAGTGAAATACAAGGCAGATCCTCATCTAGGGCCGAGCGTGCTTTCAAAAACAGCTTCCGAGAGGATAAGAAAAGACTGTTCTTTTCCACACCAGCAAAACACTCCAGTTATGCTCAGTGGTTTGTAAACAAACACTTAAAAAAACCATAGGAAATACTCAAAAGCAAAAGGAGGCAGAATTAATCTGGCCTCAGACAGTGTGTTGGTGCTTTCTGCAGTGAATGGAGAGCAATCAGGACCTCCAGGAAGTGAGTTCATGCCATCTTAACGTGGAAAGAAACTGCTCCGAGAGATACCAACTTCTTTTCATGGGCCAGAGTGAAAGCCTAAAGTTAGGTGCCATAAACCTAGCTACAAATAACTTAAGAGCTATAGCATGAAATGACTGCAGTTAACCACATGCCAGCTGAGCCAGGGTAATTTTCCTGGTAAGAACTGTTAACCCACTACAAGTACAAGGTTGTATGATTTTGTGTAAACCTCATTCGTAGAGAGCTAAGCTGCCTTACCTCAAAGTTTGAGAGGCTACAAGCAAACAATTGCACAGACACCACTGTGCAGTTGATAGGTGGCAAATTATGAGATCATTGTGGCGTATCTCTAAGACTGAATGAATCCCAGACCCAATCTAACAGTGTGGAAATTTGGACAACCCTTAAAACTGAAACACCTAGTGCATAAAAAGGCAACCTGTTAAAGAAGCTAGTCTTGTCTTCTACAGGACAAGAACATCCTACCATCTATTTCCCCCCAAAAAACATAATCTCCCTCTTCCCCTGGAAAACATGTAGTGATCAGTCCTCCTTCTCAACAAGACTTGGTATTCATACTCTTGAAATGGTTTTAATATAACAAGGTACCTCCAACAATGAAACGTATTTTCCTGTTTAAAAAGACAATAGGTTTGTTTGAGAAAGCCTTTATCTGAAAATGCCCTGACTAATATCATCAGAAAAAAAATAATTAGATATTAACATACAATTAGAATACTACATTAAACATTCAGTGATATTACCTGGGGATATCTGGCTGTCACCTCAAGCTCAACGTAATTAAAACAGAACTCGGGGCTGATTTGAGGCTAATTGGTTTATTCCCTAGGTTTTTCTCCTTTTGCCTCTCCTTATGTATCGGAAATCATCTACAGTCTTTCAGTGTTTGGGCATTTCCTCGATTTTCCATGAACTGTTTAACAACAACATTAATGATTCAGGTAGTTTCTTAGTGTACGTTATCTGGGTTAGATGACATGAAATGTTTAATTTTAACAGATATCCTCATCCTGCTTTTCCACAGACAGCAATCTGTTCCCTCTAGCTGTATCATACAGTCTATCTCCAAACATCCTCATTTCAAATACGAAGGCAAATAGCTTTGAACACTTCTACTATTAACTTTAAGCAAGACCTGTATATGACCTATGGTCTCCTCATGTTTGAAATACTTATAAACACACACTCATTGGTTTCACTGGCCAGGAATGTTTTGCTGAGACTTCAGTTTCATTCCCTATCAATAGACAGTATGCTGCAACCACTCACCTACACACACCAGCATTTGCATTCCAGCGTTCCTGTCCTACGGATCTCCTTTTAATAATTTCTTCCTTCTCCCCCAACTTTTCATCAGCATTTGCTTCTTACTCAAAATAAAATTTTTAGGGTGCTCCTGGAATTGTGTGTTTTGGGCATTCAGCCTCATTATTTCTACAAACTCACCAAACAAGGGGTCAAGAAACACTCCCCATGCTGAAATAATACACGAGACACAGAATACTTATGTGTTTGTAGTAACTGAACCAGAACTGGAGGCTGAATGAAAATAAAGAGTAAAAGCAACCTGTAGTTAAGAAACCAAAAAATTCATCCATCTAAATTAAAACAAAAGAGTGGGGGATATGCGGAGCGTGTGCAGGGAGGGACACAGCTCCTCGTTAAGAAGAGCAGTGGAACTGCACAGGGAGTGGCAGATGGCAGAGTGGCACAGAACATTTTTGAAGTTTTGCAAGGATAACAGTTGCAGGGGCTTTTTCAGGAAGCAGGACTGTTAACCCACCTGCCACTGCTTCACCCAGCTGGTAGAGAGCGCAGCACACTGGCAGTATAAGGGTTAAAATCAAAACAGGTCACCCTGTGGGATGCATGTAATTTATGGAGCTTTCCTTCACTCAGCTAGGAAGACAGGCACAAACAAGGGAAGAGTTTAGTTCAAGCCTGACTACTGCTCTTCTCACATTTTGGTCTCTGGGTAAGCATTTATTAGCATTCAAATAATTGCATCTGTGTTTTAAAATGAACGCCAAAAAAGAACCAAATGTTTTGTGACCTAAACTACTACTGTTACTGTTTGGAGTCCATTTATTTTAAGGCAGACTTGTAAGGTCAACAACTCACAGTGGCAATCCACATCAGGGAGACCAGCAATAACACAGGACAAAAACAATTCCACTTAATTCCTTCCCTAAACTGTAACAGGCCTTCTGCATTACAGATTATTTCATTCTTAAGTGTTGAACCTATGGGCAAGAGATGTAAAGTATCAGCTCAGGTCATGATCACAAATTTGCAGGGATACTGGAAAAAATAAAGACATTATCGCCTTTACAGGGAAAACAAAAATTATGCTTTACATTTCAGCCTCCAATTTGGTTCAGAAACGTGAGAGTAGGATGGGGACAGAAGAGACTGAGTTACCAAAATAGCAAAACATGGTTAGGTCTTAAAGTTGAATGGCTAATCAAGCATCTGCAGCACATGTACAGCAAAAAGCAAGAGGGAATTTAGCAGGTTAAAAAGACGTATCGGATAGGAATAACACAATCACGTTAAGGAAGAGAAACAAAATAGGAAGACAAATTTTCTTACGATAAGAATGCATTAGCATTAGCCTGGAACAGCTTCCCAGGGGAAGTGGCCTCAGCTCCACAGGCTGGCTCATTAAAAACTGGAAAACAACCTTGCATTGCACAGAGACAGACTAGGTGAGCTAATAGGTCTTTTCTCTCTCTCAGTTTTTATGACTCCAAGATGATCTCATTTACATAATGACTATTCCTATGCCCTTCTGTAAATAAGGATGACTGAAAATTATTTTTCCACTTTTTAAAGTAGGGAAGTAAAACACTAGAGGTTTTTGGTTGAAAGCTCCCCAATTAATTCTGTTACAACCCCAATGGTTCCCAGGTGTCATACATAAATATTAAGATTAATGTGTACATTCTTTATATTATTTTCTTGGTTATGCCATGGGTTTTCATAAGCATTATGTCCTTTATTCTTGAACATTCCATCTTGTTCATTAGGCAAATAGTATTTTATAAAAACTTAAAAGCATATATCTGAACAACGGGTTTTTCAGATAACCCCACATGACTTGGAATGGCTAAATTATCACCAACTATTTTTTAAAAATATCTTTTTATTTACAAGCTGTCCTTTTTCACTCTTGTTTCTCTAGCAGACATCTAAAACAAAGAAAAAAAANTACACTTCTATATGCAACACTAAAGGATGGCAGCCATGTTGTTTCTTCTAAGCAGGAAAAAAAGGAAACTGATTTAATGCATCAGTTTGATCATGGGTAAAGCTGTGAAATTAATTCCTGCCAATAAAAGTACCAGTGTGTCATTTTAGATGTTGCGTGTGCCACGAGGTAACAAAAATACTGCTTTAACAACACTGGGGCAGCCTTGTGAAAACGTGTGTCATCTTTAGGCAAGTGATAAAACCATACTGCCTGTGAAAAAATGTTTCAAGAATACATACCTTGTCTGTTCTCCTGTGTAATGTTAGTCATACTTCCATCTTCAGCTAAGCCTTGCTCCAAATTTTCTAGTATCTGCAGTAAATTTTTCAAAGTAACCAAGATGAGTTTAAGCGGCGCTATGTATTAAACGCAAATAATCTACAAATGACAGTCTATAAGAAAACCAATTCAAGCAGGAATGCTTCACCTAGATGCAGTTCAAAATTACTGATCATTACCATAGCTAGATCAATTGTACAAAGAAAGCCATTACATGGTAGAAGGATGTTAGAGTTCAGGTTTATGATACTTACAGAACATTAAGTGTCAGCACACTCAAGGGACATACGCATTTTGTTAAACAAAACACGAAATATGTTTCACCAGAGAATGAATGTTAAAGACCAGAAAGAACATCAAATTGATTTTTCGAAGAGAGTCATCCTCTCTTGACTCTCCCACCCCAACTGTGGGCTCTGGTTTCAGAAACAGCTCGCTCCTTTTGTCCTCAATGAAGAACGGTCATATTGCAACTCCCTTCTGAAAATTTGAGTTTTATTGTTTCCCCTTATTCATTATGCATTTTAAATCATCCAAATTGTTGAGTGAATGAAACATTTGCTACACTACTGAGAGAAAGACTGCGTACTTAATGAAGCTTGTACCTTATGCATTTAAAAATACATATATNAATCATTTTGATTTATATTCTCAAATGACTACCATCTCCAAAACCAGCTGGTTTTGAAGGATGGAGCTGAGGTTTTGATCATTCCTGTTCTTCATTCTTGTGAGCGTGGAGTACCATCTAAGATACCCAGAATAAAAAAGACATGGAGCTGTTGGAGCAGGTCCAGAGGAGGGCTGTAAATACGATCAGAGAGCTGGCACACCACTCCTATGAAGAAAGGCTGAGGGAGATGGGCTTGTTCAGTCTGAGAGGAGATGGCTCCAGGGAGATCTTACAGTGGCCTTAAATGTGTCTGTGAAAACTAGGAAGCGACTCTTTATGTGTAGTGATACACAAGAGTATAGTGACAGGACAAGGAGTAACAGTTTTAACCTCAAAAAAGGTAGCCTTAGACAGAAGGAAGAAATTCTTTACTGTGAAGAGTGGCGAGGCACTGGAACTGGTTGCCCTGAGAAGCTGTGGATGCCTCACCTGTGGAGGCGTTCAAGGCCAGGTTGGATGGGGCCCTGGGCAGCCTGATCTGGTGGCTGCCAACCTTGCCCACAGCAGGGGTTTGTAATTAGATGACCTTTAAAGTTCTTTCCATCTCAAAACATCTCATGATTTTATGATTAACAACTGTTCTGAGTTAGATAGATGCTGCTGAGTGAGGAAATAAACTCTCCTACTTGTCCTTGACCATGCCTACATGCTGTCCTCTGTATCCCGTCTGGTAAAAGTAAGAAAACAAGAGAACTCTGCTTTCCATTGTCCTGTCAAGCAAAGGAGAGAGGGATGCTGTATCATAAAACAGAAGAGTCTTAATTACTTCTATTGATGAGTTCCTTATTTGTATCAAGATGGAATCAAAAATGTCATAGCTGAAACAGCGTTCTTTGCAAGGAAAAGAAAACATATTTCCTAAATATTAAGAAATGTCAGTGCACAGAGAAGCTGTTACCTTGGTGCAGATTATCTTCATACTGTGCAGTCTATCAAGTGATTCCTGAGGATTACCGAGGTACTGAGGAAGTTCAGCATGTAAAATCCGCATGGAGAAAGGAACCATGGAACCTAGAATCATAATTAACTTCATTAGATGCGTTTGCTATAAGGAGCAGTGCACAATTTGCTTACATCACAAAGGTATTTCTCACAAGCATAGATGACACAAAGTCTATTTTACCATCATATTACTTTCTGTTCCTGATGAAAGAAGAGAAAATAACAACCTTTCTCCTAGCTATAACATGCAATGTTATATGTTTTAAATATTATTTAAACGTATATATTTACATATTCATTTTTATTTAAATACTTTTTAAATGATACATGTTTTAAGTGTGTAAATGCATACATAACCACTAATAAGAAGGCAACAAAGAAGTGTACCTCATTTAAATTTTCATAAACAATATATACGTGGAAGTAAAATGTTTAGTAAAGAGCATTAATAATTACGCATATCTTACACTTAATGCAAAAGAATGAAGGTGGAGTTGTAGGTCTCAGAATTAGGCTAAAAAGTCATACAACGCAGGCATGCAAAAGCACTTATACACTTAGGATAACAGAACTGTCATAATTTTAATATTAGTTTGCTTTAATATTTATTATTCCATTTACCAAACACAATTATCTTGGAGGTTTACAAGCATCCTGGCTGACTTCAGTTTTAGGAACTTAAAGGAATCCCAGTCCCTTGCTTTTCAGATAACTGCATATCCTTGACACAACGAATGCTGAACATGATCATAAACTGCTACTAACAATAACAAAACAACAACAAACAAAATAGGAGCAAGTATAATTGGGGAAAAAAGCCATGCAAAATAGCATGCTACTGTTGTAATATTTTAATGTAATACATTTGTTTACTTTAGACATATTCTAAGGGGATTTCTTTCTCAACTCACCTCTTGCCTCATCTTTTCTCACAAATAGGACTCAGGAGCTTTTTAAAAATATTTTTGCACCTGTTCTTAACGGGCTTATATGTCAAAGAGGTAAATGCTATGTACAGTGAGTAACTGCCTCTAGACATTTTTGAAAGGTTGACAAAATTTTCATCACAAACCTCTTTCACTAATTATGACCTTCAGAGTACGCCAATTACATCTACATAAATTCCCTTTTTCCACAGCTAACAATTCCCAGTGGCTTCCATGCCCGCTGTGTTCCCTTAAGGAAGTACACACAAGTTGCATGCATCATCATATGTGGATTAGAGATTAAGAAAACAAAAGTGCCTTTCTTTTTAGATAAATTAAAAAGGTTACTGAAGGAGTAACAAGGAATGTTAACTATTTTATGTATTTATCTTCACTTGTAACTAGCATGACATAAGTGAAGGTATGGTCTGTGTGTATGTGTGTGTAATGGAGGGGGGGCAAAAGTAGAGTAAATTCTGAGCCAGAACACCAAGGAAAAATTGCTTTGTGGACAGAAGCTGTGAACCTACACTGTAAATCTATGGAAGCAACCTTGACCTCAGGCTTGCTACCTTCACTGCCACACCTCTTGTTGACCAAGCTATAATTCTACCATCAAACAATAATCCTGCTAATAAGCAGTGCCCAAATCCAGCTATTTTGGTACTGTTCTTCTAGGCAAAGTAGATTTAATATACTGCTAACACATAAATATGCATATATTGCTATACTTTGCAAGATTTCTACGTAAAAGGTAAAAACAAAAAGTTTTGTTCAAGTAGCGAAGCTTTGTGTAATCTGATATGTAGAATGTAAAGAATCTTAAGTTTTAGCAACCTTTTTTATTAATGATGTGTTCTACCACTCTCAACTTGCAAAAAGGCTAAAACATTTCATTGTGTTGTAAAATGTGGCAAAAGGTCAACTCAATAAACACTCATACAGAAAATGTGAGTTGGTAACAGAACAGCTTAACATACAGATAAATGAATATTTAATGGAGTGCAGATGAAATGTATCACATTATCCATTTTAATAAAATTTATGCTTTTTTTTTTTTTGTAAAGCATTTGTTGGGATTGCGTATTTTGTGAAGTACTGATCTTATATATTGCTGAATGAAGCCACGTAATTATGATCCAGGCAATGGGAAGGAATAACCCATTATCAACTACATCACCCAAATTGGTGCCAGAGGATGTGAGAATAATACATGGAACTTCAGACCAACTAGACATCACAAGAATCTGATTTATTCCCTACTGCAACTAAGACCTCAGCTGTGGTAAGAATTCAGAACTGTGTCATCTCTTATTATTTCTGAACCACCAAATACTTTTCTTTAAAGTATGTGACCCAAAAGCATTCCACTGTGCTCCTCAGTACGTATGCCGAGTGCCATGAGAGGTCTCACCAAGCAAAACCACAAAGAAGCTGACCCACACTGAAAACGGCAGACAGCATAATGATGTTTCAAACTAGAATTTATATGACTGTTTCATGCAGCAGGAATCCATTTCTAGAATCCATTTCTTCTTTAACTTTTTAAACTTGTGACATAGCTAGTACCCTGTATGTAATGTTGCTCTAAGCATCCACGATATCCAACCAGCGAACTTCTGTTGCTTACTGTCTGAGTAGAGAGGCTGCTGAAATTTTATTTAACACCATTTCTCTCTTCTTCCCCAGTTTCGTTATCATCCTTCTGAATAGCAGAATATTATATCAGAGAAGTCACAAATCTGTTCTGCATGCTATCACAAAAGTGTGGGAATGGGAAAATTAAAAAAAAAAGAAAAGAAACTTCCACTGTTCCCATCTCCAAGTAAGCTCCATTTTAGTTAAATTATATAAGGTATGGATTACACACCTAATTTAGTTCCTATGTTAGTAAGGAGAATTATCAGTTAAAAAGAGTGATCTTAAATGTACTTTAGATTTAGTAAAGCTTTTGGTTAAGTAGTACTTTTTTGAAGGGTTGATAACTCTACATAGACCTCTAAGGAAAAGCTATACAGCATTTATATAAAAACATCTATTCATCAAAATAATTCTCTTACTTCTGGTTCCAACTCTGTAAAAACTAGGAAAAAACAAAAAACAAAAAACAAAAAATAGGATACTCATGTATTCTATCACTGTATTGCTTATATCTTTTATTGTACTTTAATTACTGTATTCAGAGAAAGATCAGCCAGTTACCAAAAACCCTTTCAGAAGGTGGATGATTATGAACCTTTGCTATCAAAAGACTCAGCAAGGTGACCTATGTGTGCACCATGGTGGAAGAGAACACTGAGCACAGTTGGTTTGAAAAAAAGCTCAGCAGTTTCATGGGGTGAACGGGAATTGAAAAAGGCAAAGGTAAACCATAATGGGACTCTTGTGAATCTTCACCAGTGCCTCTTCAGTTCAGTGATAAAATGGAAAGAGCAATCAAATAAAAGTGCTGACTTTAACACTTTAATTTAAGAAGCTAACAGATCTCCTAAGAATCAACAATACTTCAATTTGTTGTTCTATAATACTATTATATCATGTGGCATGCTATCATGTCAAAGGCACATCTTTTGGCCTCTGTTCTGCTTAAAAGACAACTGGAGAGATCCACTCTGTTGTTAAAAATATGTATTAAAGAGAGAGAAAGAAAGAAACTGTACCCAAATCTACCAAAACACAGCTTGCACACTGTCTTGCAAGGCACAGAAGTTGATTCTTCTAATTTAAAAAATCCCACAATTTTTCCAGTATTTCTCAGCTGAGGGAGGTGATAAATGAAGCACAGAGTTGAACCTTATAAATGTACCGTTACAAATTGTGCTCAAAAAAGCACAATTATACATATTACAAACAGAATGTAAGAAGCTGAATAATCAGTATTTAAGTGAAACACGCATGTTTTAAAGGTTATCAAATAAAAATTTCATTTGTTCAGTACTTAGGTACTTATTTTTCTAACAAATTATTCTTCCTGCATGCTTTTCATACAACAACAAAATGTTTATTACATGGATACACTGCTGAAAACCTAGCTGTATAGCAAACATATTTTGTTGAATGACACTCCAGAATGGTAAAACCTGGACTCTGCTGAAAAGCATTTGCTATCTTGGGCAGATACCTTGCTCCCGGAGGGCAAGAATTAAATGCACATCCAGTGGAAAGACAGACAGATATCATGGGAAGAATACAAGGAAACTGCTAGGCTGTGTAGAGATGGTGTCAGAAAAGCCAAGGTCCAATTTCAAATAAACCTGGCAAGGGATGTCAAGAAGAACAAGAAAGGCTTCTACAGGTACCTCAAACCAGATAAGGTAAGTCCAGGAGGGTGTACTCCCCTTGTGAGCGACACAGGCAGGCTGGTAACAACAGACAAGGAGAAGGCCAAGGCACCCAACAGCTTTTTTACCTTAGTCTTCTCTGGTAACTGCTCATCACACAGCCCTCAAACAAATGGCCCAGAAGGAGGTGATTAAGAAAGCAATGTCCCTCCCGCTGTGAGCGAAGATCAGGTTCATGGCCACCTGAGGAACCTGAACATCCACGAGTCTATGAGTCCCAATGAGATGTATCTCAGAGACCTGAGGGAACTGGCTGATGTAATTGCCAAGCCATTCTATTTGATACTTGAAAAGTCAAGGCAATCAGGTAAAGTCCCTGGTGACTGGAATAAAAGGTAACATCACACTCATTTTTAAGAAAGGTAAAAGGATGATCCTGTGTACTACTGACTTGTCAGTCTCACCTCTGTGCTGGGAACGATCATGGAGCAGATCCTTCTGGAAGCTATGCTCAGCCACATGGAAGTCGGGGGGGGATACAGGACAAATAGCATGGCTTCGCTTAGTCTTGCTTGACCAACCTAGTGGCCTTCTGTGATGGTGTCACTGCATCAACGGGCAAGGGAAAAGACACTGATGGCATCTATCTGGACTTACTGGGCTTTTACACAGTACCACAGAACAATATTGTTCTCTCCAAACAGGAAAGATATAGATTTGATGGGTGGACTGTTCACAAAAAAAGAACTGGTTGTAGGATTAAACTCAGAGAGTGGTGGTCAATGGCTCGATGTCTGGATGGAGATCACTGACAAGTGGTGTGCCCCAGGGGTCAGCGCTGTGGCCAATACTCTTTATGGATGACACCAAGCTGTGTGGTGTAGTGGACTTGCCTGAGGGACAGGAAGCCATCCAGAGGGACCTAGACAGGCTTGTGCAGTGGGCCCAGGAGAACCTCATGAGGTTCAACAAAGACAAGTGCAAGGCAACTCCATTACCAATACAAGCTGGAGGATGAAAGGATTGAGTGCAGCTCTGCCAAAAAGGACTTAGGATGGGAAGCTGGACATGAGCCAGCAATGTGCCCTCACAGACCAGAAGGCCAACCATATCCTGGGTTGCATCAAAAGAAGTGTGACCGGCAGGTTGAGGGAGGTGATCCTGGCTCTCTACTCTGTGGTGGTGAGACGTCATCTGGAGTACAGCATCTAGATGTGGAGTTTTCAGTGCAGAAGAGACATGGACCTGTTGGAGAGCAAGCAGAGGAGGGCCACAAAATGATCCAAGGGATGGAACACCACCCCTACAAGGACAGGCTGAGAGAGCTGGGGCTGTTCAGCCTGGAGAAGAAAAGGCTCTGGGAAGACCTGATAGTGGCCTTTCAATATCTAAAGGGGAGCTACAAGAAACAAAGAGACAGAATCTTAAGCAGGGTCTCAGGTTCAATGCCCCTTACAGAAAGGGAACCCATTTTTGTACCATGCACGACCACAGAAGGTCTTGAAGTGTGCGGTAAATGGGAAGTCTAAACAAAGAAAGCTCTTATTACCAACACATATTATTACATTGTTGGCAACCACAGAAAAGTTCATTTCTTTCTTGCATTTTCAGTTTGCTCATGCAGAACTCAGGGTCTGTCCCCTTTCTGACATGCACAAGAGCTTGTTCAATAAACAGTTTAGTATCTCTGAAATGTGTTCTACTGTACTTCAGATTCACGCGCATTGAATGACTCAGGAGCAGGAACTTTGTCAAGATAAGAGCTTTTAGGTCTTACTTTGTATACTGAAATCCAAAGGAATTTCATATTGACTACACCATCCTATGATCTTTGCCAGAATGTATCAGAGAATGCCATCTTTAAAGCTGAGAGACAAAACAGTGTAGACAAAACTCCTAGCATTAACTCTCTGTCCTTCAGATAGCAATTTATATTGCTACACTAATGTCACCTATTCAAACTAGAAAATCTGAATACTTACACTAGAAAGCCCACAAATTACCCAGGGAAAAGCATGCACACATTAACATGCAATACAATCCACTTCAAGACTTGATCCTCAACAACTCTAACAGTTTAAACAGAAAGATTCATTTAGTTTAAGCACTGGATTAAAAGCATTTTACTCCACCTAACCTTTTTACTATTGTGTTACAAACACTTACATACTTCACCTAGGCATGATGAGCCCAATGATTTATTTGCTCAAGCCTAAGCTAGTAACTTTTTTAATCAAAAGTTTCAAAACACATTGATGAAATGGTGCAAAATAATAAATGGAAAAAAATACCAAAAATTTTAGAACAAAATTGTAAGAGAGTAAAGTTTAGAATGGAAACTTTTTTTGTCTTATTCATCACTAGAATTGAAATCTAATTATATTTAATCATCAAGGTATCATGGAAGCAAATTCCTGTTGACATTTGTCTAAAAGAAGAAAAAATAAGACACACTACAGCTGTATGTGACCATCAAGTCTGTTCCAAGACTGTACAATGAACTGTAAAAATAGACAGTAAAAGACAAAGCCTTCTACAAATTAATGAAGAAATAAGGACATAGCTTTTGGACTGCAAGAAGATAGCAGTATTTCTTTTTCTCTTCCACCTCCTTTTCTGATCCTGAGAAAGACAATTTGCTCATCTTATTTAGCGAAGAGAAGAAATTCAAGGGCAAGAGTGCAAACTCCTTTCTAAAATCCTAATTGGTCAAGTAGAACATAAATCTTTTCCTGCAACTAAGACAGAAAAGGAAGAAAAAGTTAACAGATGAAACAATAATATACATATCAAAGAGACTGTTATGATGGGAATGGATGTATTCCGTATGGAAAGAGCAGATCATAAACCATGTCTGAGATTTTATAAAACACTGTAATTTTCACTTTACATCATCTAGTTAATGAGAGAACAATCAGGAAGAGGTATGTCATTTGTTGATGACCCTAGCAGGACAATAACAACAGTGTTATGAAGGTCAAAAGGGAAAGCTGTATAATTCAGTATAAAATTTAATTAAAAAGCAGATTAAAAGCGGAGAGAAAAAATATACTTGCTTCAGTAGACACAGTCACATTGGAAACAAACAAAACAAGAAAGAAAGATTGAGTGTGTTAACACCAAGCAATAACAGAAATAAATGTGCTTACCAGATTAAGTAATTCGAGGGGAAAAAAATAATGTTATATTGCGTGAAAGTTTTTTCACCTGCTTGGTTGGTTTCTGTTAGGCCACATAATTAAGGCACACAGTGTAACACAAATTTCCTTGCAAAATGTTCCTGTGTAAGTGCACATGTAATACATGAAATAGCCTACTGAGGTTAATAGGATTTTGGCATGGGCTGACATTTGCAAACCTACTTTAAATCAAAACTTCTACTCTATTTTACTCAATATTTAATTAAGCAAGGCAACACAAAATATTTTAAACAAGCTGAATATCCTGCAATTAAAATCTTTACTTGTAACTACTTNATCAGTACCTTCACCTGTGCCCCATGGCTGACTCAATGCTCACCTCAGGTGATCAATCAGTGGCTCAGGTTGTGATTCAGTAGTTTCCCTACACTACTGTAGAATGGATTTTTGCTCTTTTTCATACCCCAAATCTCTAACATCGACTTATATAGGAAAACCATATTGGCAGAGTTTAGATGATTTCAACAAAGGTACTACTCTGCCATACACCTCATAAGAGGAGTTTTAAGTGTGATGATCTAGTGACCTAACCATTAATGAAAATTAAGCTTACAAATCCAGATTCAACAGAATATTTGGTTACTATTTTTTTATTAGTTTCATTCTAGAAAGACTGAAGAAGAGATTGGAGCCTAAATGTTTTTAGCCACTGAAAGAAAATGTTTTTAATATTTTATATGAAATTACACATTTCCATATACTTTGAAGTTTAAGTGCATGCAATCTAAAACTAAAAAGATATTCTGAATTAAAATTTAGTTTTGAAAATCTTCAAAAGTATTCTTTCAGTAATCTGGAGTTGTTATTTACTCTGAAGCAAGGAATACTTAAGAGAAACAATATATAAAAAAAAGCTAAAAAAAGTAAAATAAGAAGTGGAATAGTTGCCTTATCACAAAGGCAATGTCCTTGCGCCCTTACCCACTCAAGAATGTATTTAGGCAGAATTGTGAAATGAAATACTTAGTCCCCTTTAAGGACTAACTCTATAAAGCTGGTACTGCCTATAATGAGACTATGTAGCCTTAGGAAGGAAAGCACAATTAAATATTTTAGCAGTACTCTATGTTCTTAAGATTATACATATATTTCTTAATTCTAAACTATCTATATTGTCTTAGAAGAAATAGCGTTTGCAAGTTGGACTACTCTGAATACCCATCTGGAACCATAACACTTGAGTAGCATTAATTCAATCTGTATTAGTCAATTTCATAGCTGGAAGGTATGGAACAACAGAACAGAGTGCATTTAAAGACACTGATGAGATGTACAAGGAAACTACTCCACATCATCATTACGTACTATAAATATTAAAACCATTAAGCTGGGAAGAAATATGACCTCATGTCTCAGTTCATATTTCAGTTGAACATACCAACCCCAACCATTATCTGATCACCTGAGAGGAAAATAAGGTCAGAGGTGCTTGGAATCAGCCTGCTGGTTGTACGTATCTCACATAAATACACTGTCATTAAGATGTGGAACAGCTATCCAATCTTCCTTATACAGCTTTGTATGGGGAGGGGGAGAGAGAGATGTTTCCCAGGGATGGAAGAGAGATTAAGCACTTCTGTTCTGGCTAGCAGTAAACTGTGCACCACCAGGTTACAGATAAAGGAATTTACTACAAATGCATTGCTAACAAGCTAATTTAAATAATACAATAGACATAAATCATTCATATATTTTGGCTGAAATACGTTATTATGAATCCAAAATCCACTGATGTTTGGTAGATTCAACATTTTGAGTCATGGTATATAAATGCAGTAAGCACTTAAAAAAAAAACAATTTAAGGAATGAGACTATAGATAGAATGCATGTACACAATGACTCTAGTACATATACAATTTTGCATCATTTCTTTATATTCAAAATATCCATACTATGGGATGTAATAAATTAAAAGTTTTTTCCGTGATTTCTACGCTTGAAGTAAGGAAAGCTTATATATTTGAGCTTCTTATAGCAGCAAAGATGGCCCCTTATCCATTCAACTCAAAGGAGCTTACACCTTAAAGAATTTAAATTCCAGGTAAGAGTAGGTGGTGTTGAAGATGTTCTTGTACCAATTCAACTTAACAAGGTGAACAGTGTTGACTTAATTTTCCTCTTAAGCTCTCCCAGGGCTCTTTTCTTTTCCTTTTGGCAATGCTACCAGCTTCTCTTACTGTCCTGACATTTTACACGGCATCTGCAGCCATACTGTGTACTGATTCCACTTCTTTTTTCTTCATCAAATATTTAAAAAACAACTTCCTTTCTTGATTTCTACAGTCTCTTCCTTTTGTCATCTCTGTCATTTATAAGTGTGCAACGTTCTGGGAGGGCAGGGGTGAAATCTACTGTGATCCTGGTATTAGCGAGCGAAAGTAGTTAATTCACTCTTCAATCTTTCCTACTTGATCCAGAGATTAAACCAGCCTTATTTCCTACTAAGATCTTAAAGTTGCTCGGTTATGGATTCAAATCTTCCAAATTCCATTTTCTCTGTTCCCTATATTTAACTTTTTTTGCTTTCTCTTACTTGCAAACCTGTTTCTTCCATCAGTACATGTCTTCACTAATTTGTTTGCTAATCTGGGGAATATTTTTCCATATATATATATATATATATATATATATAAAGTACTTCAGTCTTTGTCATTTGTATTTGTGGCATAATTTGAATGAGAGTGTAATTTTATAGCAGTTAAAAGGCAGCCATTGCTCATCAAACCTGTCAGGAAGGAAGGATCAGCCCTATTGTTAACAGTGACAATTCCTGCTAGCCATTCTTGCATTTGCAAGATTTTCTACATAGGAATTCCAAGCAGAAAAAAAGGAAACTGCAGTTTGGTGAATACAGTCCCCCAATTCTCTGCCTGACTGCAAGAATTATTGATGATAGTATTTTTTATCAGATTAAAACATCAAAAGTAACTGTTTGGAGTCAGCACAGTAGCCATTTTCTCAATAGTAAGCATCTGACCAATGGCAATTGGAAGAAAAGGAGGTTATCAGGAGTAGCCAGCATGGGTTCATCAAGGGGAGGTCATGCTTGACCAACCTGGTGGCCTTCTATGATGCTGTCACTGGCTGGGTGGATGGGGAGAGGGTGGTGGATGTAGTCTACCTT